>NIPM01000421.1:37843-77157 GCA_002738285.1 Holacanthella duospinosa | reverse complement strand
GGGGGGGGGGGGGGGGGGGGGGGGGGGGGGGGGGGGGGGGGGGGGGGGGGGGGGGGGGGGGGGGGGGGGGGGGGGGGGGGGGGGGGGGGGGGGGGGACAGCAGGTCTTACATACTACTCATATTTGCAAAAAATTAAATTTCCAATTTCCAATTTTTTTGTAAAAAACATTCATAATTCCGAAATCAGCATCGCTTATACTATCATTTAATCTAGCTTAATTAAAATTCTGAAATTATGGTGCGCAGGCCTTCTGTTAATTTCGTATGATTTCACCTGATGTTCATTCTCAGCATTTTTACATGAATCTTTATCATGATTTATATTTGACATCGCAATGGTCATATATTGAAGTAAAATAGACTCAAATAACACAAAGCTAAAAAAATTTCTCTGCTCATAAAATGGCGTAACACTTGCGACCCCTGAAGCTAATTGGTCGATAGCGTCCCATCATGATGGCTAGTCATCGCATGCAATTCCGAACTACGTCCCATCTTGATGGAAGTATTGTCGTGCATTTTGACTCGCACTAAATTCAGAAATGGGAAATTGTGTTCCACTTAGTGCGGGATTCCCATTTGGAACATATGCTCGAAACGGAGCTACAAATGTTTGCGAATGGTTGACGCGCCCATGGCCGGAGAATCCCAACACGTCACATCCAACGTAACTCTGATGTTCATCGGACATTATGAAGCTATTTTGAGCAACGTGACGTTGCATANTCATCGGACATTATGAAGCTATTTTGAGCAACGTGACGTTGCATATGTGTGAGAAGTATATAATCATGAGTTTCCGAAGTGATTATTTGTAAATATTTGTTTATTTTAAATTTTTCTTATGACTCACTTATGCTTGTCTTTTTGCCCTTTTGAACTTATGATTCATTTTTTGCTTTAANTTGTAAATATTTGTTTATTTTAAATTTTTCTTATGACTCACTTATGCTTGTCTTTTTGCCCTTTTGAACTTATGACTCATTTTTTGCTTTAAAAAAACTATTGTTCACATTTTATGTTCCCAGAATAAATAATTAGTTGCGTTACTGATTTCGTGTGGAGACGTCAAAACCTTATATACTTAATTGAGATCCGATCCTAAAAATCTCTTACATGGTAGCTTTAGAGCGTGGTTCTCATTAAGTGCGATTGAAGAATCCTTGGCAAACGAACGTTTCTTTTTGGTAAATTCTGATCATTAATTACTTTCGCAAAAGTAACTAGTCAGGTTATTCAGTGACAAAAGTGAAAAGTCCAGATAAGCCCAACATTAGTGATCATGAGTAATACCGTGAAAGTGCAAAATGCAGTGAGTTTGGAAAATAATAATTATCCAAGGTGGAAGCTTCAGATAACTCTATTATTGAAAGCCGCTGAACTTTGGGACGTGGTAAGCGGCAACACGCACAGGCCAATTGTTGAAGAAGATGTTCCTAGTTGGGACAAAAGGGATATACAAGCTCAGGCGATAATCGTGCCTACGCTTGGTAAGGTACAGACAAGTCACATTTATAGATGTACAACTGCTAAAGAAATTTCTTATCGGTTAAAAGACTTGAATTCCGATTCAAGCACTTTAAACAAACAGCATACGCTGTCTTCGTTTCTAAATTTTAAAATTACTCCAGATCAATCAATCGTCAGTGCTTATGTTGAGATCGAAGAATTGGCAAGATCCTTGAACGAAATGGAAGTGAAACTGGATGAAGCAATGGTAATAACAAAAATAGTTTCTTGTTTACCAGAAAACAAATACCATGCCTTTAAGAAAGCATGGGACAGTGTCCCAGAACACATCCAGACAATGCCCATGCTCTTGTCACGCCTGCGAAAAGAACTGGAACATTCTCAAAGTGAAAGTGAGGGGAAATTCAACGAAAGAAAGAGTGCTGCATTTTTTGGCAAACTCCAATCAATTGAAAAACAAAATGATGCAAAAACAGGTCGGAACATTGAAGACTTGAAGAAGCGGACAACTTGCCATAATTGCGGCAAGCGAGGGCATTGGAAGGCTGAATCCCGTGGCCCAAAACAGATTCAAGACTTCAAACCTCAGTTTGGCTTGGATGCATCTCAACGCCGTGAACAGAATACACAATATGTCTCCCGATCAGAACCACACTCCAGTTCGGGATCAAATAGGCATCATCACTCAAGCCAAAAGGTGTCACAAGTTTCTCAACAGCAGAGTGATAAGCAATCATCAAAGCAATTTGGAAGGTATGCTCACGCTTTTATGGTAAATGGTAATAACGAACATGAGTCTAATTGGATATGGGTGAGTTGTTTTGTCGCGACTCAGGCGCGACACATCACNAATGGTAATAACGAACATGAGTCTAATTGGATATGGGTGAGTTGTTTTGTCGCGACTCAGGCGCGACACATCACCTGTCTGGACGCCTTGAATGGTTTGAAAGTTATACTCCCTTTGATGTAGCACGACCAGTGTCTTTGACTGATAGAACTCAAGCTAAAGCTCTTGGCACAGGAACAATTCAACTCGAAGCTCTAATCAACAATGAATGGGAAGTGTCAATTATCAAACGTACTGTACATTCCAGGAGCAACAAATTTGTTCTCTGAAGTTGTATTAGCTCAAAAGGGCTATGAGATCATTAGAAATAAAACCGAAACAGTCTTCTACAATCCCAAAGGAAAACCAGGTCCAGTCGCCGAGTTCCAAAACGGTATGTACACAATGAACTTTAGAATGCTTACGCCCCGCGTCTTCTCTACTTCAATAAACATGGCAAAAAGATGGCATGAGAGATTAGCCCATGTAAACATGGGCTACATTAAAGCTACAGTCAATAANATAAACATGGCAAAAAGATGGCATGAGAGATTAGCCCATGTAAACATGGGCTACATTAAAGCTACAGTCAATAAGAATGCAGTGAATGGAATTTGCCCAAATGAAATTCAAGGTCATTTTACTTGTGATGCATGTCACATGGGCAAGGAAGCAAGAAAGCATTTTCCTATCGCCCAGAAAAAAGTCAATTTGAGCCAGGAAAAATGCTTCACGCGGATCTAGCGGGNATAAACATGGCAAAAAGATGGCATGAGAGATTAGCCCATGTAAACATGGGCTACATTAAAGCTACAGTCAATAACAATGCAGTGAATGGAATTTGCCCAAATGAAATTCAAGGTCATTTTACTTGTGATGCATGTCACATGGGCAAGGAAGCAGAGAAAGCATTTTCCTATCGCCCAGAAAAAAGTCAATTTGAGCCAGGAAAAATGCTTCACGCGGATCTAGCGGGNGAGAAAGCATTTTCCTATCGCCCAGAAAAAAGTCAATTTGAGCCAGGAAAAATGCTTCACGCGGATCTAGCGGGGAAAATGCCAACCGAATCACTCGGTGGCGCAAAATATATATTGCTAATTAAAGATGAGACCACCTGCTTCCGCACATCTTATGTTATGAAGAAGAAAGACGAAACTGCTGGGTACATTGAAGATTTTATCAACATGATCCAAACTCAGACCGGAAACAAAGTTAAGATTCTAAAAACGGATAATGGGACTGAGTTCATCAACAAGACTCTCTCCTCATATCTTGCTCAATCTGGAATCATCCACCAAACGTCAGCATCCTACTGTCCAGAATCTAATGGACGAATAGAACGTGACATGAGGACGATCAAAGATACTGCAAGATCAAACCTTCAAGATTCATTTTGTCCAGATTTCCTGTGGGCTGAGGCGGTCGCAACCTCAGTATACATTCATAACCGTCTTCTTAACAAACGAAGTCCTGATATCACTCCTTACGAAGCCATCTTTAGAGTGAAGCCAAATCTCAATCATGTAAGGAAATTTGGCTGTAAAGCGTTCGTCACATTCCTAAAGAAAAACGTACAGTTTGGGACTCAAAGGCAAAAATGGTAATTCTTGTTGGTTTTATTGAAGATGAGGAGCAGCATTTGGAAATTGAAATATCAGGTCAACCGGAAGTGAAAGTAATTTCAAACAGAAAGGAGGATGAAGATGGAGCTGATAATCTTGACAGTGATCCAGACTCCGAATCCAATACAATAACTCCAGAAGAAGTCCAAGACGTCGAGGTTAACAATCAATACCAATTGGCTCTAGATGGCTCCACTTACACAGTACCACAGGATATGAGAATTATCATCCGAACATCAGGCGGCAAATATGAGACGACTATTCCTACTCACAAGAAATCATTGGTAAATCTAACGAAGATTAAGAAAAACGTCGGCCTCAAGGTAAGACGGCAAGATTTACGAGATCGCTTAACTCTTTGTCCGCCAACCAGATATCAGGCGAATATGGCAACATGTGTAACCGAACCTATATCGTACAAAGAAGCTATTTCTTCTAAGAATCATTTGGATTGGAAGAAAGCAATCAAAGATGAGCTACAAAGTGATGAAAAGAATCACACATGGNACACATGAGAACTTGTAGAAAGGCCGAAAAATACCAAGTGTCTGGATAATCGTTGGGTCTTCAAACTGAAGCATGAAGCAGACGGACAGATCAAAAGATTTAAAGCAAGGTTGGTCATCCGCGGGTTTCTTCAAAAATACGGACTCGACTATTACGAAACATTCTCACCAGTATGCAGATATGAGTCTATAAGACTCATTCTTGCCTATGCAATCACACAGAACTTAGTCATCAAACAATTTGACGTTACAACGGCATTCCTCCATGGAGCATTAGAGGAAAAGATTTTCATGAATCCTCCTGAAGGGCTAATAGTCAAAGAAGGAACTGTATGCTTATTAAAGAAGAGTCTCTATGGGCTAAAACAAGCCCCTAGGTGCTGGAACTCCACATTTTCAAAGTTCCTGTCTCAACTGAACTTGACTCCATCAGTTAGTGACCCAAGTGTTTACGTTGGCCAAGTTTTGAACTTTAACATCATACTCGCTCTATATGTGGATGATGGATTGATATGTGCTACTGAAGAGGCTCCTGCTCAATTCATTTTAGAAAAGATTCAGCAGACGTTTAAGATTAGAACCTCAGATCCGGACTGTTTTGTGGGACTGGAAATTACACGAGACACGGTCAAGGGTAGCCTCATCCTCTCCCAAACGACATTGATTAAAAATCTTTTACAGGAATTTCATCTAGACGAATGCAATCCTAACGCAATACCGATTCAACCAAGTCATGACCTACAACCGTGCAATCAAGTTTATCCAGAGCTATATCCATATAGACAACTAATTGGATAATCTCTCTTATTCTTATCCAGGTGTACTCGTCCTGATATATCATTTGCGGTCTCAAAATTGTCTCAATTCTGCTCAGGTTACAATGAGACGCACTGGAAAGCAGCCAAGGGTGTTCTCCGTTATCTGAAAGGAACACCAAAACTAGGATTGAAATTTAAAAATACTTCGACTCCACGTTGGTGGGATACACTGATTCTGATTATGCTGGAGATCAGTTCGACCGTAAGTCCACCACTGGTTTCAATTTCTTCTTTGGAAATTCTTTAATATCATGGGCAAGCCAAAAACAGCCCGTTGTTGCAATTTCTTCCACAGAAGCTGAATGCATAGCCTTGGCTTCTGGAGCAAAAGAAGCTATATGGCTAAGGACCTTTTTAGAAGAACTTGGGAGTACTCAAGTCACAGCAACTCCAATTCTGGTAGACAATCAAAGTGCTATCAGATTGGCGTACAAACCCGAATATCACAAAAGATCGAAGCACATAGATGTGAGGTTCCATTTTACTAGGAACTTGATAGAAGATGGACGCCTAAGAGTAGACCATGTCCCATCTAAAGAACAAGCAGCGGACATCTTAACTAAACCTCTCGGAAAAACAAAATTCTATGAAATGAGATCTCAGCTCGGCATGGCATCAACTGAAGAGCCAAGTCACCCGGAGATAGACATGAAGAATTTTGTGAAGATGCAGAAGCCAAGGAGTTTACTGACTATGTCAACCATATTAACTTTTTTGTTCCTGTTTACTGGAGAGACAACTGGAATTTCCTTTCAAACGTCGCAGCCAGTTCTCTGGCGTGAAAGCCAAACTCCCATCACGAGAGGGAGCTACCGCGTTCTGTTAACGGTGACACTCGTTACACCGTGTTCTATTTTAATTCCTGACGCCATTCACACGGATCTGGAATTTGAGGCTAAGAGGAAATGTGACGAGTTATATGAAGAAATGTTTATTAATGAGTTAACGCAGATGTATCCTATTGAACACAAACGTACTACTCTCATGCGCAGTAAGAGGTTCATAATCACCACTTTACTCCTAGGTTTTATCATCAGTAGTGTGGTTGTTGCTGTTGGTCTTGGTGTAGCCGGAGTCATAACAGGAGCTATAAACACAAACAGTTTAGCCACTGTAAATCAAATCATTGCAGAGCAGGCAAAAAGTGCTGAAGAGCTGTCAAAACAAGTTGATTTCGTGGAAAATGCAATCAAAGGGGTTCAGCTGGATTTTGAAAATCTAGTTAGACATATCGTAAGGCACGAGAATGATTTTTTAGAACTAAAAATGAAGTCTGTCAGTTCTATGTATTCAATCTCATACGTGACTACTCGTCTGATGTTAGCACGACTGATCATCCGCGAAGTATCTCAGGAGTGGAGGGAGAGAAAAATTTACCCAGCTTTTCTCGATTATTTCAACTTTACACTTCCGTGCAAAGAAGACTGTCCGGTCAAGCTGGCTACCCCCAGAAGATGCCACTTCACTGACGACTGGAAGAACTTGTTCCTAGACTTTGACGTCCCGCTAATAAACAGCACCTCTCAACTTGTTGAAGCAGATCCTTTCGAGCTTATGATAAAAGCGGACAACCAAACCTGTAAAGTAATATACACAGGTCCCAGAAATGCCATTATTTCGAAAGAAAGCGAGTGCGTAATGGCCATCAACGTCAAACCACAGGCTGGTCATGAAACTATTCTCTATCCATCTGGTGGATGCATGCCCCATTCAAAACTCCCTTCTGAATCTAAGTACTTTTCGATCGAAAGATGTGACCCTTCACATACATCAGATGAAACTGATTTTGTGCAAATTAAACCACATTTTGGGTCTAATTTTATTTATTGTTCAGGGAGCACAATACAGATTGACGGAAGGACTCTAGCCTGCCCAGATGAGGTGTTTACTTTACCAATTACAGCCAGTTTCAAAATCAATAGTCTAGAGTACGCTGGTTCACAAGTACACCTCGACCATCAAGAAATGACAGACCCTCTTTTTACATTAAGAACCAATTGGCTCCTTCAACCCAAAGTAAACCTTTCAAGTTTAATCACAAATTCACACCTTGGACATAGGAACAAAGAGAAGAAGTCAGGAGAAACTTCTGTCAACCACACGATGGCATGGGTAATGGGATTTCTAGGAATTGCAATCATTTCACTCCTCGCTGCTCTCATTTACGTGTGTCTCAAGGACAAGAACGTTCATGTATCAATAACCCCAACTCCTGAAGACAAAGAAAAGAAAGTGGAAAGTGTTGAATTGATGCAAATTCCGGAAACTAGAGATTAAAGGAGGATGTGAGAAGTATATAATCATGAGTTTCCGAAGTGATTATTTGTAAATATTTGTTTATTTTAAATTTTTCTTATGACTCACTTATGCTTGTCCTTCTGCCCTTTTGAACTTATGATTCATTTTTTGCTTTCGAAAAACTATTGTTCACATTTTATGTTCCAAGAATAAATAATTAGTTGCGTTACTGAATTCGTGTGGAGACGTCAAAACCTTATATACTTAATTGAGATCCGATCCTAAAAATCTCTTACAATAAGAGGCCACAGGGCATCTCTTCGTTTATTTTTAATCAGTTTCACAAATCATTTTTTAATAACCCGACTAATTCCACCAAAGACCCACAAAGCTCTTTTCAATGGTCAGTCAACGAAAGCGAAAGTTTATACAGAATTTCACAGACTATACTTCTTTACAGTCTATACAGTCTTCTCACTCGTCCAATCAAAATATCTTCACCACAATCCATTCTAGTCAAAACTAGTTTTCATTTTACGTATACAAATCAAAATAGCTTTAATACAATCCATTTTAAGTTAAAACTAGCTTTGATTTTACGCATGAAATTCAAAATAGCTTTAATATAATCCATTCTAGTCAAAGACTAATTTTAATTTTACGCATGGAAATTAAAACAGCTCTAATACAATACTTTAAATGATTGAGGTATATGGATGAAGCCTCCATACTGATGATGACGCAGCCAAGTCGAAACCTCTCTCGTCTGTTTTGAACCCGCAGGCAAAATTTGATTAAATCATGGCAAAATAAAATAAGTAAAACAAACGTTTTCACAGAAACAAGTTACTCAGTTTGATGACATTGTAGATTTAATTTTGTTTATGAGAAAATCAGGATGCTGACCTTGACCTGACCTCAAGAGGTCACCAAAGAGTAAGTTTTTTATGAAAGAGTTATTCTGTTTGACATTCTCAACATTCATAGAGGTTATTTTTCTGCTTACGCGGCAATTAGGATGTTGACATTGACCTGTGACCTCAACGAGTAATCACGTAAAGATATGTATTAGCGATAAGTTACCAAGTTTAACACCCTCAATTTTTATGACTCATTTTGTCACTTACGGGATACCCCCAAGGTTTGATTTTGACTTATTACCTCAAGGGGTCATCACGAAAAAATATATTATAGGCAAAAAGTTACTCAAATTAGCACGCTGAGCAATTTTTATATAGGTTATTTCGTGGCTTACGGGGTACCCCCGAGATCTTAACCTGACATTTGACATCAGTCATGGCAGATAATGTCACAGAGAAAAGTAACTCAGTTTAACACGCTGAACAACTTTTGTATAGGTCATTTCATCGATTAAGGAAGACCACGGGTTTGACCTTGACCTATGACCTCAAGGGGTCATCACGGAATATAATGTCACATATAAAAGTAACTCAGTTTAACATGCTGAACAACTTTTGTTTCGATCATTAGTCGATAAAGAGAGACCAGGGGTTTGACCTTGACCTATGACCTGAAAGGGTGATCACGAAAATTAATGTCACAGAGGAAAGTAACTCGGTTTAACATGCTGAACAACTTTTGTATAGGTCATTTCATTGGTCATTATATGACACAAAAAAATTTGTACTTAGAAAAAATATTTTGAACATATCCTTATAAAGAAAAACTTAGAAAAAATCCGACATGGGGAATATAATGTTAAAAAACTTAGAAAATTTTTGTGGCCACTGTTTGCTACACTCCAACCGAAAGTAGGTCTAGTCCGTTGGAATCAAATCGGCAGTTATTTAATTACTTTAAATCAAGGTGTTTTCGATTTAATCATTTGATTTAAACCACGGTTTATTTAGTGGTCGGAACTAAGAAGTTAAGGTGGTGGTTTTTATTATCCCCATAACTGCTGGCTTATAAAAATCAAAAGTTGATTTAAACCACCTGGTTTTTTTTNTGGTGGTTTTTATTATCCCCATAACTGCTGGCTTATAAAAATCAAAAGTTGATTTAAACCACCTGGTTTTTTTTAAAAAAACCAGGTGATTTAAACCAAATAATAAAAACCAAATAAACCCCGAATTATAATTTTTTTAAATATAATTNAAAAACCAGGTGATTTAAACCAAATAATAAAAACCAAATAAACCCCGAATTATAATTTTTTTAAATATAATTTTTAAACACTTTAGTTAAAAAACAAATTTTATTACAAAAAAAGCCCATAAAATATTTTAAATTACACGCTTTTCTGATTCTTGACTTGGTGCGTCTTTAACTCATTTCTTTTTCAGGCTCATTTGCATTGAATCACAGCTTACAACGTTTTCCATTTAGTAGTGATTCAGTTTTTTTATTTGGTAAAGTAATTTTTACAATATTTGGTACACCCATTGATTTTTGGCCCAGTGTTTGCCTAAAGTAGCAATTCCACTGAGACTGCGCCCAGCAATTCTTCGGCAATTATTGCTGAAAGCAATTGATATCCTTTATTTATTATTGCTCAAAAACTATTGCTTTGATCTGGGGTAATTCCATTGCCTAGCAATAACATGGAAATTCACACCATTTTAAACTTGTTTAATAGGAGAACTTTTAAAAAAAATTAAAAAGTGAATTTTTTGTCTTTTTCCACCTGAAACTTCAGCAATAATTTCTAAACTCAGCAATAAAAACCGATTTGCTGGTTCTTTATTGGTTACAGCAATTATGACGACAACAGTCAGCAATAAGTTGTTTGCCATCAGCAATTATAATTGACGGTCGTATTAACAAAGCATAGCAAATAAAAGGTGTTACACTGGTTTCCAAAAGCAATACAAGAACTAACTGGTTTTTTAAAAGCCTAGCCTCTCTGCGATAACCCATAGCTGGAGCTTCTGAAAATGTTACACNCAAAAGCAATACAAGAACTAACTGGTTTTTTAAAAGCCTAGCCCCTCTGCGATAACCCATAGCTGGAGCTTCTGAAAATGTTACACTTTTTGAATTGTCGATACATTTTTTAATACCNGTTTGCCATCAGCAATTATAATTGACGGTCGTATTAACAAAGCATAGCAAATAAAAGGTGTTACACTGGTTTCCGAAAGCAATACAAGAACTAACTGGTTTTTTAAAAGCCTAGCCTCTCTGCGATAACCCATAGCTGGAGCTTCTGAAAATGTTACACTTTTTGAATTGTCGATACATTTTTTAATACCNTCTCTGCGATAACCCATAGCTGGAGCTTCTGAAAATGTTACACTTTTTGAATTGTCGATACATTTTTTAATACCTATCTTTCTTAGATAATGCATTATAAACAAATCTAAAAAATTCAAAATTCAAATTTTCTCGGCAAAATAATTGGTCCCAAAATACATAAAATTCTATTTATAAGTTTGTTCGTATGTCATCTCTCAATAATGTTTTTTCATACTGAATTGTTTCCTGAAAAAATCATTCTCCTGTGTAGTCTGGATGTCGCATAGCATTCAAGAACAAAGTAAATAATACTTTTAACAAGAATTATGGCATGATACTTTTATAGCCCTCTTTCATTTTGTCAATCAACCTTGATCACGACAATTTTTTAACTAATTTATAATAACGTAAATAATAACGTAATTCGTTTATTTTGTTATTCGAAAAAAAAAATAATTTTTTTTTGTTACAATTGAAATGCATAGGAAATGTTTTCTTTAAGGGTAATACTGTAGGTTATAATAATGTTTCAATAAATCAGATGTTGCCAGCGCCAACGTCGCTAGATCTTAGCAGCAGCTCCTAGACATCGGAACTCAAGCTCCTAGATTTAGCAGCAGAGCCCTAGATTTAGCAGCTTCACTTTTCAATTATTTTTTTAAATCGGGTAATCAATTATTCTCGACCGAGCTTTATGTCAGTCGAAAGACTTTAGGATCAACTATTTGATTCAAAAAAATTAACCAAGAAATGTCCAACCGTGTAATTTATATAGACACATTTTATTGAATAACTCAACCCTGCCACGATAGAAATTTTTTCGGCGCGGTGAAGTTGCTAAATTTGATTTGATATCGATTAAAAAAAAGTAGCTAAACCCGTCAAAAAANTTTTTTCGGCGCGGTGAAGTTGCTAAATTTGATTTGATATCGATTAAAAAAAAGTAGCTAAACCCGTCAAAAAAATATACTGTCTAACCAAATAGAATTGAGCCTTTGGCGAAATTCACATTATTACAGTTTTTCAAACAAANAAAAAAATATACTGTCTAACCAAATAGAATTGAGCCTTTGGCGAAATTCACATTATTACAGTTTTTCAAACAAACATGTTAAAATTGGAGTTGTGTGCGGTAGTCATTAAATTGTATTATGATTTAGTCAGCGAACTACATGTCGTCATCAGAAATTTCGAAAATTTCTACATAGATAATGCTATCAGTAAAATTTTCAAATCTTAGATCAGGATTTTGGGTAGATTTGATTAATTTTATGTTTTTTTCAATTAGTCTATCGCAAATCCAATATTTGTATTCATATTTTTGAGTTTTGACTTCTGTATCATTTAAAACAAGTTGCCTGCATTAATTTCGTTTTTGATTTGGAGAGTCCAGGTTTCATTACAGTAAAATTTGTTGTACCCTGTGTCCCGGAAATGTTTAACGTGGCGCAAGTAGTACTCACGTTGAGCTGCTTATGTCATTGCAGCATCTCAGGAATACATGTTTGCTGAATAACTTATGATATTTAAACTTCATTTTTCAGTTAATCATTTTCTGAATGTCTCTTTGCCAACTCTTGGAAAGCTGTCACCTTCCAAACACTTTTGGTGCAAGTTTTCGACTGTAGAATTCGCATTACTTTCATAAAAGCGATGACAGATTTGTCTGATTACAGAGATTGTAATCAATCAAATTGTTCCATAAATTTCTTAGGTGTCTCCCACCCAATTCCTTGTATACACTCTCCTTCAACATAATTAGAAAATTTCACCTTTAAAACACTGTATTTTTGAATTTTTGGTGGCAAGCTAAAAGTAAATCAAAAAATAAGACTTAATCTGAATCACAAATTAAACTTTTTAACTTCACCGCCAAAATATTTAAGTGAGAAGACGCGGACATCTGTAAATGAAAAACAAAAAATCTCGCAGCGAGAACTTCTCCATGCTATTTGGTTCGAGAGTACATTCTCAATACTTCTCCAGCTAAATGATGCGTTAGAAGTAAATCGGCATGCCTTATAAAGCTTTTCCATGTGACATTATTTACAATTTTCCTCTTCCGTTGACTGGGGTTGAAGAATTAAACAATGGAGTAATCCGGAATTGTACTTGATGTTTTATTACAGGAAATTCGATTCACTTTTGAAAACTTAACAGATTTATTAAACGCAAGTTGAAACACTAAAAGACACCACTCTTACTAACAAGTCGATTCTTACGTTTTTCCTCAAACTGAAGAAAGTTAGTATAATATGTCCACTAAAAAACAAACATGGCTGCCATCCTATGTAGGTATTATCCACCATGTGGAGATGGCGTTTATGTTGTGTTTGTGGTTATACGGAGAGGTTGATATACGATTGCANACTCTTACTAACAAGTCGATTCTTACGTTTTTCCTCAAACTGAAGAAAGTTAGTATAATATGTCCACTAAAAAATAAACATGGCTGCCATCCTATGTAGGTGTTATCCACCATGTGGAGATGGCGTTTATGTTGTGTTTGTGGTTATACGGAGAGGTTGATATACGATTGCATATNTGTGGAGATGGCGTTTATGTTGTGTTTGTGGTTATACGGAGAGGTTGATATACGATTGCATATGATATTTTTTTACTATGGTGTTTATTTTAAAAAGAAAATGGCTGTCGACACAAGTATGGACGTCGTGTTAAATATAGCCGTCTGAAGTTGTACATTTGTGGCCATGTGGATTAAATATGGCTGTCAAAAATTGGGATATGGCCGTCATAGATTAATATGGTTGCCATATATAAGTTATTTATATGGCAATTAGGAATACGTATGCTTGAAAGGTAATGGTAAGACCTTGATTGAATTTATTGTGTATTTTTTTAAATCTCTTCTTGAAGGTGGTGCTTGTGTCGTGTTTATTTAAACTCGGCATCATATTAATCGATGGTTGTCCCTCTTGTGTGTTAGATGTCTCTTTATGTTTGAGTTTATTGGTACGGCGTTTCTTTTATCTCAAAGTCAATAGCTTTTTTACACATAGAGTAATGGAATTTACAATGTAAATGGTTAGAAATTCCACTTTCTTCGTTAAACTTTCTTCAACAAAACTACCAAAGTTATCCACAACGTTAATAATTACGCAGTGGTTATGCTATTTCCATTCCGTGATTACTAATGTAACATTACTCTAAAAAATGTATTTTTTCTTCAAACTTATTTATTCAAATGATCAGTAAAAATACAAAGCGGATGCAAGATTATTATTAATAATATTCTTATCCCATGTAACACCAACAATAAATTTAAACTTCGTTCAAATCCACTTGCCCCAAAATTTCATCCATGGTTTTGGTGAATTCATTTAAATCCGCCCGACAGAAAATAAGCTTTGGCCCTAGAAATAAAAATTAAAAATACATTGATTATGTAACTTTATACATCAAGCATGAAACAAAGTAAATCCTGTTACTCACCAAAGTAATTTTCATACTTGGTGTTGTCTGTCGGTACGTTGAGGAAAATCTGATATCTGTCTCTCATTATATGAATGAAACGCATTCGAAACTTTAGAGTAGGGCTAAGAAAAAAAGTGGTTAGTTCACATGAGACTTTGAATTTTTGGTACTACTC
The DNA here is from genome assembly GCA_002738285.1 of Holacanthella duospinosa. Taxonomy (NCBI): domain Eukaryota; kingdom Metazoa; phylum Arthropoda; class Collembola; order Poduromorpha; family Neanuridae; genus Holacanthella; species Holacanthella duospinosa. Next base: position 62,865 of record NIPM01000421.1, on the reverse strand, counting down.
TATTCAAACAACTAGTCACCTGTAATATGCGTCGTCGTGAAGCCAGAAGGTCAACTCTCTTGGCTCTCTCAGTTCTCCTTCGCCATAGTCGAATATCGGTTTCTTTTCTTTAACAGACTCATCAATTTCAGTACAAGTTGTTTTGATGTGATCCAAAATCTCTTTTGCATCCTTTAACAAGATTCCCATGATGGTAGGAGCGTTGTTCATATCCTCCTTTTTAATGTAAATCTTGTAGGCTATGACATAAATGTTGCTAGATTCAAAACTTGTATTCCAAATGTACATAACCAAATAAAGAATAAATAAGATTTACCTTGGCAATAACGATCGAATCCTAGTCGGGTTTGGAAAGTCATTGAAGTTCCAAATTCCCTCACTAGCCCAGGTTACTGGAAAACATTTGTTTTGTATGGCAGTTTAACTTCATACTCTTGCATCTTTCAAGGTAAGACATCCCTCCATCCATAAATTTTTCATTGTAGACTTGTGTGTTGTGTTACACTGTCTGAAACCAAGAAATGTTGTTTTTACTTTTAAAATTGAACGCGATATGATAAACTAACAAGGAGTAATAATATTTTTATTGTAAAAACTCGCCAGACAATTTTGAAAAAAACATACTTCTTATCGCCACTTTGTCCTGATAGTGGGAACTTGAGGATTAGTTAGTCACTTGTTGCTAAATAGAAGTTTAAATTGAAAATGAAGTTGGAATGCCAAGTGTGTCCGAGATTTAAACATTAAACTCCTTTCACAAATATCCCTTAAACCCATCACATCGCCTCGGTCATTCGTCTTAGAACTTTAAAATGAAAATTTAGAGGGACCTAATCTCAAATAACTTAAAGGGACTTGAGGGGAAAAGATATGCTTTGAGTTGTAAATGTACTTATGCTCAGCGACGCTTTATCTAATTAGTCTCAACTAGTCATGGCTGACGTTCCTCAGTCATATTTTCGGCATTCTGTACTTACCATAGAATTAACAAGGAATATTGTATAGTAGTTATTGTACAAGGATACTTACACCAAAAGTTTGAACAACGCTTACCTCATGCTCTTACAAATCCAGCAGATCAATTTCTAGACTAGCTAATACCCTTTGCGTCAGAGCGGGATTTAGTTATTTTTAAGTTTAGTCTACCGCTAAAAATGAGAACCAAAAAGAAACAAAGGAAAGTGTCACTTGTGACTAGCCAATCCATTAAACTTATGAAATTAAAACTTTCTGGGAAACGTTGCCGACAAATTGAACTTATGATTAGATAATGTTTCGAAGAGTGTCTTTCTTTCGGACTATTTTGGGATGGTTGTGCTCAACATATGTGCTGCCGTGAAACTCGTCTTACATGTCTTAACCTTGTATCTGTCCTGAACAGTTTATCAAAATGACAAGTAAAAGGAAATTTACTTTTGGAGGATTCGAATTTCGAATTGGTAAGCCGAGAAAGCATCATCTCTCTGAAATCAAGAACCTATTGTAGAAACATTTTGGTATAATTTATCTCTCTAAACTAAGTATCCGCTCAATAAAAAGTCTTGTGCTATAGTGCCATGAGTAAACGCAGGAGAAAGGTTCCAGAAAAAAAAAATTTAACTCCTCTAATCCCGCCGAATTCTTAGAGTATGCCAAGACTCAAAATGTAAACAGAAAGTTTCTCCATGTGCTCCCTGAACAGCTGAACAAAAAACAACGGCTAACCTTTGATTTAGTTACAAAGGCCGCCCTCGGTGTTGGAGGAAAGAGGATAATATGCCACAGACCCGCCGGTTCAGGTACCTCTATATTTCCTTTAACTTTACACCATTTTTACTTGTAATCATACATATACTTTTGTTTTTGTCCGAAGGGAAATCTTACATAATATTTGCCTTACGTCCATTCCTCAACACACACAAAATTAAATTCCGAGTATTTAGCTTCACCGGGTGTGCCGCATTTGCTGCTGGTATAGTACTTTGATTATAGACTGTTTGAGAATTTAATTTTACTGCAGTTTATGGGGGTTTAGGGGGCCAAACTATTCATTCGGGCCTTTCCTTAGGTATGAACTTTAAAAAATGGCAGCCTGAAGAACATACTGGGTTTCCCGCCGCACGACTGAAAGGTGTGAAGGTTATCATCATTGATGAGTTGAGTCTCCTGGGGATTGAACTGCTAGGATATATAGAACGCAGACTTTGTTCAATCTTTGACCCTAGCTAATCTTGGGGTGGCTTGACAATCTGTATAATGGGAAACCTGGCACAGTAATAACATAGAAGTTCTCCTGCCATATATGATTCCTTATTTAAAATATTAATTTCAGATTAAAACCTGGCTCAGACAAGGTTATTTTCCATCGCAACGTTGAATCAATTGGATTAACAAAGGATGGGATGGATGCCTATAAATCATTTGATCATTGCATTCTGTCAGATGATATTATGCGTCAAGGCCCTAAGGAAGTTATTTAAAGGGATACTCTCGAGAGTGAGAGAGGGACAACTAACAGATGAAGATGTCTGTACTCCAGACAAGGGCTCTGCCAATGTAGATGAACGAGAGTTGGAAATATTTCTAGACTCCCCTTACCTCTTTGGAGACAACAAGAGAGTAGATGAACATAACTTATAAGGGTTTCCTTTTCCATTTAAACCTCTCCATTCTAATTTACCCTTTATCCTTTTAGGCACCAGTTTCAATACCTTGAAACTGAAATTGTACACATCAAGTCTGTGGATAAACGGAGGGGAACTCAAGAATCCCTAGATACCCTTACTATCTGTGTAGGGGCTAGGGTCATGATAACAAGGTAGTTTAAACTCTACAACTGGTCTTGCCTAATAAATCCATCATCTGCAATTCTAGTAAAGTTTCTTTTTTTTTTCAGAAACTTGTTTACAGACGCAGGTACTGTTGGTCATATGCATGTTCCGTATCTGCTCTACCATACATTCTTATAGGACTATATAATGGAGCCTTAGCTACAGTAACTGAAATAAGCCAAGCTTTGGATCAGGATGGGTTTCCAAATACATTTTTGTGAAACCACTTTTATTATGGATCATCAAATGCACTCCGCAATGATATACCAATCACTCCCGTCAATTTCCCAATTTACGATCCCATCCTACGGAACTCCTTTCAACGCACTCAATATCCTCTAAAATTGGCATTTGCTATGACTGTCCACAAAGCACAGGTTCGAGGAAATATTTACTATAAACAGAGAATATAACTAATTCAATATGTTTCAGGGTCANCCATCACTCCCGTCAATTTCCCAATTTACGATCCCATCCTACGGAACTCCTTTCAACGCACTCAATATCCTCTAAAATTGGCATTTGCTATGACTCCACAAAGCACAGGTTCGAGGAAATATTTACTATAAACAGAGAATATAACTAATTCAATATGTTTCAGGGTCAGACATATGAAAGTTGTGATTGGACTTCCTAGAGAGCGGGAGTATGATAGTCTATTCTACAAGAAGAGTCCACAAATATTTTATGTGGCATTAGGTAATAATTTACACTGAAAGGGAATTAAAATTATGCAGTTTATTTTTTAAATAGGTAGATCAAAAACCCTTCAAAGAGTTCTGTTTTCAAACAAGTTAAATGAATTCCTTGTACGAAGTCACAGTCAGCATTTGCTCCAGTGGCAAGAGAAAGTCTCCCGCCTCCGAAATCTAGAAGTTGAAACTTTAAAGCAATTGACTATGTAAACTTTCTTACCATTTATCATTTTGTTGTACAATATTAAAATGTCTGCCAGACAAATTTAAAAAAATTACTTAGACAAAAAAAGGAGTGAAAGTTACAGTGGTCTTCCCACTTTTCTTAAGACTGGAAAATACAAAAACCCTAAAAAAGTAAAGGAGATTCTACTTGGAATCGACGCCTATTCAGCTCATCGTCCGATTGTAAAGAAACCTAAGACCCGCCCCACACTTTCCTTTTTCCCTCACATGAGTTACGCCATGGATTTGATGCAGCTAGACAAGGAAACAGCAGCACGTGAAAAGTTTTCGTTTGTACTCATTGTTTTGGATATGTTTTTCCGCTTTTATATACTGCCTATTCCAAACACAAAGATGGCCCTGCAGTTGTAGCTGCTCTCAAAAATGTATTTAAACAATCTCGGGTGAAGGTAATATACTTCCAGACGCCTTTTAATTTTACGTCTAGCAGTCTGAAAACTTTTTAGCACTACCCACATTTTGTGCTATCCTACCATGGAAGGGAATTTTGGAATCAGGGCATGAACTCTTATCTAAAGGACCATAACATTCATGTTTACTCTGTGAGATCAACAAGAAAAGCTTCTCAACTAAGAGGTCTTATAACACGAGGTTGTATATCTTAACAAACAAATGTTATTTTAGGCAGAAAGGGTGATTCAGACCCTTCAAAAGACGATGCCCAGAATGGAAGAGGTAGACCTAGGGACTTTCTTCAAGTCACTCTGGCCACATGTCGTTAGAAATTACAATAACAGGCATTAAGAATGAAACTATGTGGAAAGTGTTTGTAATAATCATAACGTAACCAATTGTCTAGGTATCATTCTACTATAAAAATGACTCCTGCGGAAGCACTAGACCCTGCTAACAAGGACTTGGTTTTTCGTAATGTTTACCACAAATTAATCATGGCGAAACCCCAGAAACCGAAATATAAAGTNATCATAACGTAACCAATTGTCTAGGTATCATTCTACTATAAAAATGACTCCTGCGGAAGCACTAGACCCTGCTAACAAGGACTTGGTTTTTCGTAATGTTTACCACAAATTAATCATGGCGAAACCCCAGAAACCGAAATATAAAGTAGTGTATGCGTTAGGCGATCGAGTCGTATGAAACTAAATTTTATTCCTCTAGGTGGGGCAACATGTGAGAGTGGCAAGGAATCTGCTGATATTTGAGAAAGCATCTAAGACTCAAGCATATTCCACCAACAGTTACAAGCTAGTTTCAGTGGGAATTTCTAAACTAATCAATAACTAATAATTCTAATGTTTCAGGATAAGAAAAGCAATCAAAGCAATCCCTCCATTTTATTATTTGGAGACGCTAGAAGGAGACGAAATTATTGGTAATTGCTTTCAGTTTCGAATTAGACACCAAGTATCAAGGCCACGTTTCCTTTTGATTTCAAGAAGTTTTTTGACAGAAGAATTGAATCCAGTTCCAACTCCCGCCAAACCATAATGGCTCTCAGAACAATGAGGCCATTTTCAAAGTATGTGACTGTGAGTAGTAACTCGGCCAGAAGTTTTTTTCCATCAAACAAAACAAACTCTTTTCGTAATAAATTATTGGATCAAATCAAATGCGGTGAATCTTTACCTCTTGACGTTGCCTTGTGTGATTTGCGGTATTACCGCAAAACCGCGGTATTTGGGCTCTGCTGGAGCTCTGCCCGAGCTCTTTAAAAAATTCTTTGGGTTCTGGTGGGGCTCCGGCTCTTTTGAAAATTTTCCATGGGCTTTGCTCAGGCGCGTTTGAAATTATTTTTCGAAAACTGTTCGGGCTCTTTTGGAATATGTAAACGTATCATATAAAATACTCACTGCACAAATACAATTGAAGGGTCTAGTGCAGAAAGAGCACTTGTTGATTTTTAATTTTCAAAAATTTCAGTTTCCAATTGGAGGCAGTAAAACTTGGCTGTAAATAATTTGAAACAAATACGTGGGGTTTGGCGAATGCGACAGTATTGGATAAAAATTTTATCATATACACTCTTAATTATGCTGAAAATGATGTGACAAGTTTCGTTGTGGGGGATCGCTTTGTTAATTCTGTAAGGATTACCTAAGATCAGATATCGGAATAGGCTGCACAAAGGCAAACGGGGTATCTTTAGAAAGCTACCAAATCAAACAAGAATGTACTAATGTTCACCACATTCGTCACCACTTGAGGTCAGGAAATATAAAATTTTTGAACTTAGTCAAATTGGAATTCGTTTGAACGCTCATGTCAAACTGCACTACTACAGGAACGGCATTAATGGTGAAGTGGCGTTTAACTTTGCAAATATTACTTCATCTGACTATGTTCAAATAAATAAATTTGATGACATCCTCATCTCTAGATACAAATGAGGTCAAATGGCTAAACTATCGGTGTTTGAGTTGGCAAGAGCTTTTCAAAAACGCCACATTTGTCCTGGTCAAGCCTATTCCGATAACTGACATTTCGTGAGCGCTAAAAATCAAACAAAGTGATGTCTCATTATGCGGCATGTCACATTATCTTCAGCATAATTAGGAGCAAAATTGTTCAAATTTTCATTCCATTCTGTCGGATCCGCTCTATATCCGGTATTCCCACAAATTCCAGAAAAAACGTAGCTAATTTTACATCTCATNCATTCTGTCGGATCCGCTCTATATCCGGTATTCCCACAAATTCCAGAAAAAACGTAGCTAATTTTACATCTCATTAAAGTTTTTCTAAGGTTTTGATTTTATTGTGTTAGTTTCTCTGCGCAAGATCTAACGTTCGAATGAATCGACCAATTACATTGCTTTCCGTAACAACAAAGTGAAAGGGAGGAGTAAGAGGTCATTGAACTCTGAGCTTGAACACATTTAATAATTTGTCAATAAGTTTTTGCCAATATAATGGTGTTGCTTAATGTTTTAGTATTCAATTGTAAACAAATTTTAATACCGAGATAGGTAGTTTATTCTTCATTGAAACCGTATAATTATTTTGTTACTAAATACGTTTCAACAATCCTTTGTAGTCAGGTTTTACTTTTACATATTTGTTCCTAATGGAAACCGAATTTTTAAAAAGTTTGAAATCAACAAGTGCTCTTTTTGCACTAGACCCTTCAATTCTTACTGCCCATACACAATGCGAGCTGCGCTTGTTTACTACAGTGTATTTTTTATACGAACTTATACTGCGTATGTACAGAGTGAGTAAATAAGGGCTACCTAGAGATCCTCACTCCATCGCACCTTTCTTTGTGTCACCCACCATAAATCGGCGTNTGAGTAAATAAGGGCTACCTAGAGATCCTCACTCCATCGCACCTTTCTTTGTGTCACCCACCATAAATCGGCGTCAGAATTTTGTTTATTTTATAACATCACATGCTGCTACATTCAAAAAAAAGAATCATTTAGTCGAAAGTTGTTTTATCTAAATGGGAATAACCCATTGCATTATTTCTTTTGGGGTTATTTGAAAAGCATCGTTTTCAATTCACTTCGCCCAGTAAACAGAGCAGCTCAAGAATAGGATTGAAACTTTTGTTGCCACCGTAAATGAAAACCCGCAAATGCTGCAAAATGTCCGACGCGGTTTTTATGAACGAATTACTCATTGTCTAGACATGCACAATAACCACTTTTAACAAATGATCCATCAAGTAGTTGCTCCGAGATTTAGTTAGTCTGAGTATAGTCTGACGCCGATTTATGGTGGGTTATACAAAGAAAGGTCCGGTGGAGTGAGGATCTCTAGATAACCCTTATTTACTCACTCTGTATAATGCGTACTCGATATGTAAATATACACTGCATTTGAGTATTTTCCTAAAGACTCTGCTCTTTTTAAAATTCTCGCTTGGGCCCTGCTCGGGCTCCATTGAAATTTTGTCTTGGACTCTGCTCTAGCTCGGATTGTTTTCAAAAATTTTCCATTGGCTTTGCTCGGGCTCGGGCACTATTCGAAACTCGTGCTTTCAGTCGAACTAAGGATTCTCCCACTACTCCTCACCGCTACATTCCAGTGGTGTTCTGTTATTCACAAAAGAGCCCGACTGAGAAAGAGCCGGTAGCCGAAACCGCTGCGGTTTGGTTTCAACTGGAGAAAGATTTTGTGTACAATCGAAATTAAAAGTAAACTGCAACTCAAATTGTTTGACTCCGGAGTCGACTCTCGAAATTTTGGGAGTCGGAGTCAGCGACTGCGGAGTCAACTGTCAAAATTTTTCGAGTCGGAGTCGCTGACTCCGGAGTCAATGACTCCGACTCCGTGCCAAATGGGAGTCATAACCAACACTAAAGTCGAGATACCCCAAGATTATGCTCTTGCCCTTGGATTTAAGGTAACATTGTCCCCCAAAGGAGAGACGATGGCAGAAACCCCACCGAGTAATGACATGTTAAATGATATCGACCTTACGATGCCATTGAGCTATAATATATTCCGAGACAAATTATCCTATGCTACAGTCGAAAAGCCAGCCGAGCCAACGGTAGACTCTTTGATGAAAAATATCAACACTTCACTCCAGTCGTATAAAATTTCCTTTGCTTATGATGGAAATGTAATATCTGCCGACGGTGTTCAAAGAACTGGATACTTGGTGAGATTTTCCACCCTCCTAGAAACAATTTTTGGGATCATTTCTCCCTTTTGTTTCAACTACGAACATTCTTCTTCCCCAAGCGTCGCTAACATTGATCTTGATATTCTACATGATCATCTCTTGGTCTTGTCTAATGTAATCGAACCACATTTTTTCAATGGAAAAAGCATCCCTTACTTAAGGATTTTTGCAACAGACAAGCAAATTGTCTCTTAGAAATCCCCGACAGACGTGAGTCTGGTTCACAAGTATCCCGCCAATCTTCTCTACTATCCAGTTAACCTAGGCACTATCCAAGACATAGAGATTCAATTGTGGAATGAAAATTTGAATCCAATTCCTGAAATGATAGACAGACATACAACAGTTTTACTCCATTTTCGAAGCAGAACGTTTTGATTTAAATGACTGTCATCCCGCCAAACGTCTCAGTGTATAATTTGATTTTGTTCTAGCTAGTTCTTGTATAAAATTTATTTGAAAAGCAAATCCTTTATGCTTGAAGTTTATTGTGAAGATGGTGTTTGTAAACTAAGAAAAATAGATAGTTCATCACCTACTCAAATTGGTTAAGGCGGTTTAACTCCCTTGGTGTTCCCTTACACAATCCCAGTGCAAAATATAAAAAAGGAAAAAAAAGGAAAGGATCAGAAAAGTAGAGGAGAGAAAAAGCCAGCCGCCAAGTCGAATCAAAAAGGAAAAGGATCAAGCAAAAACAGACGCACTTATAAGAATAGGAAACAAATCAAAATCAAATGTTGCAAAATCCAGTTCCAAGAAGAAAAGTACCGCTCATTCATCTAAAACGGGAAAGAGAAAATCTTGTGGCAGACTGACCCAACGCAAGTTTAGTATCCCAAAATAAAATGGATCACTCACTTGTTTTAGGCTCAAAGCCTAGTTTCCTTTCTCAATTGGACATTTTCTCAAGCCCAGTATTGGACGTGAGCCTTTTACAGTCTGATTATATAAAAGTTGTTCCAGTTACCACAGTCAAGNATTGGACATTTTCTCAAGCCCAGTATTGGACGTGAGCCTTTTACAGTCTGATTATATAAAAGTTGTTCCAGTTAAAACAGTCAAAGACAACACCAGCATTACCTTCCATATATCAGACTCTATAGCTCCTAACATTTCCTTTGACTTTGCTTCGAGCTACATGTATTTGAAGTGTAAAGTTTTAAACAGTGACGGTTCAGCTTTAGGCCTTATCGAAAATGTAGCAGTATGTAATCAATTTTTCTACGCCTGTTTCCAAAACTGCCAAATCACTGTTCAAAGGAAACAAATGACAGACTATAATATGATGTACCCTTATCGGGGAATTCTTTCTACCTTATTGAGAAAGGGTTCAGATGTAAAGACAAGTCTTTCTACTGCAATTGGCTATTACCCAGATTCCTTCCAAAATCAGTTTACTGACAATAATACGGGATTTGTTACTAAAAAAGCAATGACGGCTCTATCAAAGACTGTCGACTTTCTTGGGAGGCCGAGTGCTTCGTTGTTTGAACTTTCGTCTTGGGTTCCAGGTAGTATAAATATTGACATTACATTCACCAAGAGCCCTGCCTCTTTTTGTTTGGATACGTATACTGACAAGCCTTATGCATTTTCCATTGAAGAAGCTTCCCTCTATTTAAAGGGACATACAGTGAATCCTCAGATTGTGTCTAGACATCAACAGCTGTTTGCTTCGGGAGCAAAAGCGATCTATAGCGTAAGAGACTTGGAATTGAAACGATCAAGCATTCCTATAGGCACGTCCATTTACACAACCGAGCAAATATTCTCAGTTCGTAAGCCTTCTATGACTTTGGTGGGAATATTGGATTCTACTTCATTTCTGAGAAACTTCAAGACCAGTTGTCAGAATTTTGCAGACTTTGGGATGACGTCGATTAGTATCAAGAGTGAGGAGGCGAATCCTTTTTACAAAGAAATTCTATGCAACTACAAAACAGATTTGTACTTGCAAGCATATAACTCAATCTTTGGAGCCCTAGGACAAAGAGTCACTAAAAACGGTATAAGCAGAAGTACTTACAAGGTAAGAGCGGGATGAATTTATTATCATTCTCCCCTTTTTGTTACGTTCATTCATGATGTTTTTTTTTATTGTCTAGATTGGAAACTGTCTGTACCTTTTTGAGATTACTCCTGTGGCGGGGTCTACTGATTTACTACCGTCATGCTCCGGAGCCATAAAGGTGAGTTGTTTATATTCTGCCAAAGAAAACAAACCTTTTCTGTAATACAAGCATATTATTAACAGGTCACGCTCAACTTTAGTGAAACCACAACAACGGCTCTCGAGGTGGTTGTTTTGGGTACTTTTACAAACGTGTTGACAATCGACAAGAAGATGGAGGTGGAAATTCTTAGAGACTGAGATGGACACATACTCGCTTAAACAATGAATGGCTTGTGTAAAAAAGTGTATAAATCTCTGCATCAGGACTTTTGTCGTGGCCAATGATGAAATTGTAAAAATAAAACCAGACCACTCTTTGCATGTATACAGAACACATGAACTTCTGGTACGCCTGGTAAGTGAATATTTTGTAAAAACATTTAAGAATTATTTTCAATGATGATTGTTAGCCTCCAGACATGATCCCTATTCCATTATACTAATTCGTATATCTATTCTGTTTCTTCCAGGCTATCATTGGGTTTTGTGGGTTCATCTAAGACCTTCATTTGTCATCTTCAGTGATAGTTTGGGAAACTCACCAGAAAACTACAACCTCACTTAGCCCTACGGTTCCTTTACACGAATATTCGAACAAACTTTTTATCCTATACAGCCAGACAACACGGCCTTATGTGGTCTATATTGCCTATGCTTTCAATGGACTAGCTGAAGGCAAAAAACTGAAAGAAATTTTGAAAGACTTTGACACTGTATACTTAAAGAAGAATGAGAAGGTTGTTGCAGACTATTACAATACATTACTGCCATGTTTAGAGAATAAGGAGGAAATCTGTCAAAAAAGTCTCCCTAAATGTAAATGGTACTTACCGTATCATGTTAAAATTAGTTTGTCTAATAATGTATCCTAACTATATTCGAATTTGTTGCTGAATAAAACGTAGAAAATGTTTATTACCACTGAAGATACCAGTCAATTTCTTGAGTAGTCTGAACGTCGGTGATGAAAGCGGCAGTTAAGAGAGTAGATCATTCTTTGATTTAATTCATTTGTATTTGNGTAGTCTGAACGTCGGTGATGAAAGCGGCAGTTAAGAGAGTAGATCATTCTTTGATTTAATTCATTTGTATTTGGATTGTCAATTAGTTCAAAGGTTACTATGGACGTGAAGCTGTTGGTTTTCTTGACAATCCTTGNATTTGTATTTGGATTGTCAATTAGTTCAAAGGTTACTATGGACGTGAAGCTGTTGGTTTTCTTGACAATCCTTGCAGTCTGTAGAGACAAGTTTTCTTGTATGTGAGTTAGGTTATTAAACAAGCACATGTTATTGTGTTCGATTTGACAGGTCAGACGGATCTTGTACTTTCTTGCAATGAATGTACAGAGCGCGTCCAAGTGTTTCTAAAGAGNTGTATGTGAGTTAGGTTATTAAACAAGCACATGTTATTGTGTTGGATTTGACAGGTCAGACGGATCTTGTACTTTCTTGCAATGAATGTACAGAGCGCGTCCAAGTGTTTCTAAAGAGTCTTGTATGGGTCTTGTATGCGAGTCAAAATTTTTTTTGTATGGATCAAAAGTCACATCTCAAGCCTGGGCTTTTGATAATAGATTATACAAGTGCAACAAAAGAATGTCTAGACTTCCAGAAGGAAACAAATAAAATTTTGTATGGATCACTTTGGCTCGATCAACCCATAAATGGTACAGCTCCCGATGATATAAACAAGCTCCTGAAGTCTATCCAAGGGAAAAACCATTCATTTCATGCATCTACACACTTTTGGGTGAGTTGAATAGACTTTTAATATCTGCTGGGTATTTATTTTTANTAGATTATACAAGTGCAACAAAAGAATGTCTAGACTTCCAGAAGGAAACAAATAGAATTTTGTATGGATCAACCCATAAATGGTACAGCTCCCGATGATATAAACAAGCTCCTGAAGTCTATCCAAGGGAAAAACCATTCATTTCATGCATCTACACACTTTTGGGTGAGTTGAATAGACTTTTAATATCTGCTGGGTATTTATTTTTATTATTTTTACTCAATTTTTATTTCAGGACTCAGTATATCTACATTTTCTCTTATATTTGGACGCATTGTGACAAAACATATCAGACACATTTCGTCCCTTCCACTCGAAACTAGTATTTCCCTTAAGTTGTGAATGTATTAGTGATGCCAAGTAGTTTATATTCTGATTAAATCATGGATGTATTTGACTACATGGTCATATTTTGCTATGAGAATCGTAGAGGGGAACTTGTATCAGATGCTGCAGTAATTTCACACGAAGGATTTCGGACATTTTATAATTCAAGGTCATCCACACTTGTGCTTCCTGTCGAATATTTTCATAGAAATCTCATCATTTTAAGAAGCTTACAAACTTACTTCTGGGACTGCCTTGACATTCAAATTTCAGACAACCCAAGGTTGATACCAGTAGAAAATGTGCAATTTGAAAATTTTAGAGCCCAAGTGTTGTTACCAGTTGTTATTGGAAATTGTGCAGCAAATGGGGAGGCCTGTNGCCCAAGTGTTGTTACCAGTTGTTATTGGAAATTGTGCAGCAAATGGGGAGGCCTGTGCAGTCTGTAATTATGAAAACTCTAGTGCCAGAAACTGTGCTTATAATCTGGTAACCTTTTTCCGTGAGTATTGTTTGGAATATATGAATTCCCCTCCTCATTAGAACATTTGGAAACGAGATTCATTTTACTCCTGAATCCAATCAAAACTCCTCAGTTCCAAAGTTTCTGCGATAAACATTCATTGCAAAGTTTCATTGGGGATAATTGTGACTAACATCTAATTTCAAAATGGATTTATTGGATCATTATGACACGTTACCAGATTCAAGTAGAGTTCGTAGAACATTTCTGGTAAGAATTTTCTTATAAATTTAATATTCTCCGCCTGAACGATTCAAACAGCTTGCAACATGAACAATTTTATTTACAGGTTAAATGTGCTTACCAAAGGTTGGATGGGAGTTGCTCATTTAGCTCTCGTCAGTACAAGAAAATGGCGATTCACACTGAACTAGTAATATAATTGACATAAGTNAGTTGCTCATTTAGCTCTCGTCAGTACAAGAAAATGGCGATTCACACTGAACTAGTAATATAATTGACATAAGTATATCAAGACATGAAAATTAAAATTTATTTTTCTACTCAGAAACATGACTGCGCTTACTGTGGCCATTCATATTTTTCATTGGACGATCACGACGAGACATGCCCACAGAAAGGATTTGGGCGGGCAAAGTTTGTGANAGTTGCTCATTTAGCTCTCGTCAGTACAAGAAAATGGCGATTCACACTGAACTAGTAATATAATTGACATAAGTGTATCAAGACATGAAAATTAAAATTTATTTTTCTACTCAGAAACATGACTGCGCTTACTGTGGTCATTCATATTTTTCATTGGACGATCACGACGAGACATGCCCACAGAAAGGATTTGGGCGGGCAAAGTTTGTGAGCCCAGCAAATCTAGACATCCGACCCTTTTCGAGAAGCTAAATTTACCTTAAGAGAATCAGTTCTCATCTATTTAACTAAAATCAACGAAGCAGAGTGTATAGTTGCTCAAGCTTTTGAAGATGTTTACCTCCCACTTGTGAGACTACTATCAGCTTTAATCCACCATTTTCAAGGGATAAGAGTAAGCTTTAGACTTTTAGCCGATATGATGGAGGTTACTCATAATATAATTTATAGAAACGATTCGATTGGATCTCCATTTATGGCCCTAACATACCTATTTTATTCCCAAAGTAGTATTAAATTCTTGTCGCTATATTGTATCATCTCTGAACCTATATCTATCTGGTAGCAACTGGCAAATTTTGGAACTAAAGGAGCTACAGGTACACGTAGGAATCTTTAACACAAATAGAGGGAGAGGGTATATATCTACTCCTTCTATACTGTCTGGAATAAAATCTTTGATAAATATCAAAGAACCAAAAGAATGTTTCAAGTTATCCGTTCTGTGTGCCTTGTTTGGAGATGAGATTGTAGAGGCAGGGCTTGTCAAAAGGCAAAATACGAAGAAAAAAAACTACCAGATGTCAATTATTTCGAAAAGGATCTTAGAGGACCCAAAGAGCTATACCTTATTCCAAAACAAGTTAGATTTAAGCTTTCTAGGACATAGTGTAGGAGTATCTCTTGTAGACATTGACTTGGTAGAGGATAAGTATCCGACGATTAGCATAAACGTATATTCACATGTAAGAGAGGATACTGTTATTTTAAAAGTAACAGAGGAGTTGAGACCGCATCATATCAATTTACTTCTTATTAGAGATGAAATAGACAGGGATGACTGCCATTATGTCTGCATACGGAATTTTCCCTCCTTTATAGGGAAGATGGGATTAAGGAGGCACGGTCACTGTTTCAAATGTCAACGACAGTGTGATTTACGATCCTCGAGTACCGAAAACCACATTTGTGGGAATGATGCAGTCAAAACAAAAGCCCCCAAAGATACAGGGGCAGGTTTAGCCGTTTTGATGCCCTTCTTTCTTCTCCCTTTATTTGTTATTACAAATTTTTCTATCTTAAAATAAAGTCTGTAGAAATGCATGGACCTAATTCAATCTCAGCAGTGAGATAGGAACCCATTGCCTATTCGATGCTTTGTCTCGAAGAGGGTGGAGATATACGATAGTATCATTACCAAGGAGCAGACTGCATTGACCATTTTCTTTCAATTTCAATCGACTTGGCTAACAGTTTAATTGGAAAACTAAAAGCTACAAATAACTGGATTGAACCAGACAACCAGACTCTAAATAAACATGCACAAACGACGCATTGTGACGTCTGCGGAGAAGCCATTAATAAAGACAATTGGAAGACCTACTACCCCACCCATTATACAGGCCATGCCCATCTTCGTAACTCTTGTTCACACTTGTAATCTACAGATAAAGCCAACAAACTACTTGACGGCGTTGTCAATGTCATGTACACATGAATTCAGCTTATTTCTGCGTAAAATAAAATCTCAATTTGACCATGTCTTTCCAATATCGAGAAAGTCGAACGAGATAATGGGGCTTCAACTTAGACATACTACTCGTAGATCAACTTATGACTTTCACTATGGGATCAGATTGATGGATGTAAAAAGTTTTAGACCGGATAGTACCATATCTGATTTGTCAAAAGAGTTGGAGTATTCTAATGTTGAGCTAGGTATATTCAAAAAATTTTATGGAGAAAATGCTGATGCTTGTGATTCATTATACCCAGACGAGTTATTTCCTACATTTTCGTCTTTGGAGGAGTTTGAATCTATTAAAAATGAACCGCTTGTGGTACCAAATAATTTTCAGATGAAAAAAGAAGAGCATCCTTTTCTTTCCGCAAGCAAGTCTTTATCAGAGACCATTGAATATGCTTGTTTGACCGAAGTTTCTTTGACTGCAGATGTGTTTGAATACGTTAGGCGGATTTATTTTAGTGAATATTATTTGAATTTGGCATCCTTTTGGAGTATATTTTCGTTTTCTAAACAGGCAGCTCTTTTATGGGAAAAAGAAGTGGAATTGAAAGTAGTTATTGACAAGAAAATAGATGAAATTATTTCAAAAAGAACATTTGGAGGTGTCATCCAAACTACCAAATTAAAAAGCATTTCAAATTCAAAGGGAAATTCTAATTTTGATGCGTCAAAGGAAAGTAAGGAAATATTATACGCTGACATTTCAATGAGTTATACAAAATCTCTCCTCGGAAGGCTACCACATAAAAAAATTCATCTGATGAGCCAAGAAGAATTGGACTCTTTTGATTTTGCTTTTCCATACTTTACTTTGGAATGGGGTTATGTTTTTGTTGTAGATTTGATGATTGATGATGAACGTGTTACAGATGATATATCTGATTTCCCATACCCCTATGAGAGGAGGCGTTTACGTTTTTCTGACTTGCCTGATCAACAGATGGGATTTTTTAAAGAAGATAGAAAATTTGTTGAATCGGACAGACTTATACTTTCAATGTACGAAAAGAAAGAGCCGGTATATTATTGGACATTTCTGCATTGGATGATGACGCATGGAGTAAAGTTGGTAAAATGTCATGCAGAAACAAAGTTCAAAGAGCCTAAAATTTTCAACTCTTTTGCTTCTTACAATGCGAGAGCCAGGAATGAAGCAACAACTGAATTGGATAGACAAATTAGAAAATCTTTGAATAATAATCTCGTAGGAAAGTTGTTATGCAACCCATCGTCTGAACCAGCCTCAAAATTTGTTTATAATACGGTCGAAGCGAGGGATTCTTTGTCAAATGAAAACTTTGAAGTTTTTGAAATCCTTAATGAAAAATGTACTCTTTTTTGATTCAAGAAGTCTGTTGTTGATTCTAACCTCAGACTTATTGGCCTGGTTGTACTTTCCAATGCCAAGGAAAACCTATACCGAATGGTGTACGATGGATTGAAATTCCAATTTTCCGGGTTTAGCTACTTGTACACACACACGGATTCGATCGCGGCAGAAATTTCATACTCCCGCTCAGATTATATTTTAGGTTTAAAGACGCTTTCTCGATTCTTTGACTTTTGTAATCTTGAGTGTGGACATGCTCTTTACGATGTGTCTAACCGAGGTGTACCTGGGCTCCTGAAGCTCCAAGCCGATCGTATTTTAGAATTTTACTCTACTGGGAATAACCAGTCTGGCATCAAAGTCGATGAAAATTAGGATATTATAAAAGCAGGAGGAATATCAAAAGCATATAGTGCTAAGGAAATGAGACATGATGACTTTAAAAGGGTCGTCGAGGATGGATTTGTGTATAATAAGATAAGAATTCAAACTACTCCATTTTTAAAAAATGAGATTTTATGTATCGAATCGCTTAGGTCAAGTCTGGGTTGTGTAAATGTAAGCAGGTTTTTTCACATCAGAAACCCTTTCCTACCCATTTGGTGATAGGAGAATAGAAGAATATTTAAGGGATTCTAGGGAGCCCTCCTAACCATAAGTAAATTTAAAAAATCAAAGAATCCTTTAATTTGTATGATGTAAGAAAATTGAAAATAAAGAATTTAAAAGGAAAGAACTCACTGCACTGTCTTCAATCATTATTTTTGTCTTAAAACGTAAAAATGGTCTACACGGTCGAAACTGAGAAAATTTCACCTGCCCCATGTATCCCAAGCGAGCTTGCTGAAAATTGTGAAAGTGAATCTTAAGGATGCAGTAATGCGAAATATTTATTGGGCTACAACAACGCCGAAAGTGATTATCCTGCTCGAGATCCTGTGATGTCATCAAGTTTTCTAACTTGTGACGAAATTGTTCCTAACTCTCCGGTTAAAGCAGTGGCGTCTGACGACGATATAATTGGATTGGACGGCTGTGAACTTAGGTATTTATGGAGATGATTCATTATACAATTTACTTGATGAAGTAGCAGCTTCTTGTGAAGTTGAAATTGTAGAGCCAATTTGTGAATCCAAATCTTTGAGTCACTCACCCAAAAATAAATTTAAAATGTGAATCTTTGCCAGAAGTTCTGAAATTTCAGCGAATGGACAAGTTTGATAGACTCTATCGAGAGAAAATGTCTACAAACGTAGTCCTTACAGACGGCCAGGAGTGTGGAGGGGAACATGAGAAGAACAAGCTGGTACATGGATCTGGTGCATGGGATAGGTGTTCCTGTGGACTTTTACTTACACTGTCGCCATGTATACCTTGATCAGTTCGTATTTTCAGATTCAACAAAAAATTTTCAACGCTTTTATCACTTGTGTGGAAGCGTAAAATGTAGTTGTGAAAAAAGTGATGCAACCGACTGCAAAGAAATTGAGCATAGACTCTCAATTAATAGATTCTTCTATTAATAATTGAGAGGGGAAGGACTACTTATTTTTCTATAGGGATTCCCACCTTTCAGAAAGTTTCAGATCCAGCGTCGGGAACCATTCCTGGGGCGCCATGTTGTTCAGATGAAAGTGTACACGAAGAGCGGGAAATCTTACACTATCAAAGCAATCATTAAAGGAAAATCAACAACTACAAAAGGGAAAAAACAAAAGACTCGTACACGTAAAGCTGCCGTGTAAGTTATATTTTCTATTCATATCCACCCCAAAACAGAAATGTAATTTCAATATATTGTTTCTTTATTCACAGAGCCTTCAGTATCCCACCGCCCCCACTAAGCTGGGATACAGAAAACTGGGACACAAGTCCTCTTCCACCAAGAATAGCAGGAAAAAAAGTGGATTAGAAATATCTTCTGAGAAAAACACGGGAGAGGCCATATAGGATGAAGGAAGGGGTTCAATTTTTGGAAAATATCGCATCCGCATTAGAGTGCGACTTTGAAACCCAACATACACTTCAGCCAGAAGAGGCCAAAGTATGTGATGAATGGAAAGATGAAGACTGGATTCAGGCAAGCATAGAAAAGGTTAACATGTGTAGGAAATCCAAGGATTCCTTCAGTAAACTAACAGGTCCCAATTCCATTATAAAGGCCACTTATGTAACTATTATAGAAGCTCTTAAGAATGTGATGAAAGATGACCCTAAAAACCCGCTTAGAACTACTCAATGGTACCCATATACATTACCTAGGGAATTTGAAGTAGTCAAAATAACTTACGCTAGTAATAGATATATAGTTAGTAATAGGTTGCCAAATGAAAATGTACATATTACCTTCGCTTATAATAAGATGACTGATAGACTATATCTTGTACACGGAGATAACAGTCTAGTAACAGTAGTGTATGTTATGACTAATTCTCTGTAAATGACTTGTGTTTGAATTTGAAAATAAATAATTACAAAACTTTTCATTATTTATAAATCTCTACTAACGAGTATTTTTAGTANGAAAATATATAATTACAAAACTTTTCATTATTTATAAATCTCTACTAACGAGTATTTTTAGTATTTGATTCAATTAATTAGACTAGAATGGATGAGAATCGGGTAGGCGTATTTGTATTAGAGGAGGTGGAAGAGCTCTTGTTATTGGTTGGTTATAGAAATTGGGTCCACGTGGAGTAAAGAAACTGTCTATTAAGCATTAATTTTTGCACGCAGAAACATGCCCCTGGGGCATCACAATGTCAAANCAGGGGCATGTTTCACAAAAGGATTACAATTTTACAATTGTAAAATTGTGGAAAAAAACTTTACAATTTTACAATTTCACGTTTCATAAAAATCACACTTACAATAATTTACAATTACAAAAGGTTTTACAAATTACAATTTACAATTTGTTTACAATTTACAAATTCCCATAGAAATATGGTTTCACAGAACAATAATTGTAATAATTGTAAATGAATTGTAAATAAATTTTTGCAGAGGATTTTCACATTGTAATTAAATTACAGTTGTGATTTAAAAAACTTTGTGGCAAAAAATAGTGCAGAAAATGAGAAATACGAGAGTTCTATCGAAGTTTCCACTGAATTGGACGACGATGGTTTCTGTGAAGCAAATTTTAGTCAAATTTTAGCTAAATTAAAAATAGTGGCAACTAATTTTGATGTGATTATTGGAAATCATGTAAACACTTATAATCTTGTATTTTCAAAATTATTCATCATAATTATAAAATCATTATTTTTGATTTTAAAATTGGTTGTAGGAATCGGATCGGTTCTTAAAACATATTCATTAGTTATAATTTGTTGCTATTTTTCTTGCAATGCTAAACTTGCAACGACTTCTTGTAATTAATTGAATGCAGATGATGGATATAAGTCTCACTAAATCAATCCATCATCGTCATCCTCATCATCGAAAGCGACTACTTCTTCGTAGTCTCGAACAAGCGTGGGAGTTAGAACAAATCAAGAACAAGTAGTTTATACTGAGGACACTAATTTCCAATTAGCATTATACACCAATTACACCGGAAAGCAAAAGTTGCGCAACTTTTGTTCAAAAGTTTTATGCAATTTCATGTGCAACAAGTTGTACGAAACTTTTGTTTCATTACATTCATTTCATTTTATTTCATTTGATTACACTAGTAACCAAACCTATAAAATTCACCTATTATCGCTTCTACCCAACTTTCCTCAAATGATTTATATTTGAAAACCTGCCGCCTGGAATTCCACAAATATGACCTCTCCTAGATGAGCTCAATTAGTCGGAATTTTGCTTTTGTAACCACATTTTGTCGTGTTAGAAATTATTCTACTGATTCAAGTAATTTAGCAGAAAGTCATCGGATGTTTCTCAAATTGATGTTTTTTCAAAATAAAACTTGTGCCGCATTAACATTTTTTTACGAGATGGGGCTTTTTGAATCAAAATATTCAAAAGTTGTAAAGTTTCATGATCGAAATTGCATTCGATTGCAATTTGGGATCTTGAAATTTTTCTTGCGTATGATGACGTTGTGCAAGACAAATTGTAAGATTTCAGGTGCGATTCCACCAAAAATTTCAAAATTTCATTAAAACTTATTAATACTAACCTTATTTCCTTTCTATGTCCAAAGATTCAATTCATCGACGAACAATTTATGACAAAAGGTTGACGAATAATAGAAAACAAAATTTTAAATTAATTAATATTAGAAATTCGAGTTTGTAATTGTAACAATTTTTTTACAAAGCTTTGTTACAATTTTACAATTATAAATAAATTTGTGAAACCATGGTAAAACACAAAAGAGACATATAGAATTGTAAATGTGAATTGTAGTTGATTGTAATTGTAAA
Source organism: Holacanthella duospinosa (assembly GCA_002738285.1). NCBI lineage: Eukaryota > Metazoa > Arthropoda > Collembola > Poduromorpha > Neanuridae > Holacanthella > Holacanthella duospinosa. Next base: position 41,632 of record NIPM01000421.1, on the reverse strand, counting down.
ATTGTAATCTTTTTGTGAAACAAGCCCCTGGCTTGTGAGATTGTGTACAAGTCTGACGTTTAGTGGAACCATTTGGATGAGTTTTACATTTTTGAGTTGACTTTTGGGGCAAAACTGTCAAATTTTGGACAAAAAAAATTTTCCTGAGTACCACTTGTGTAAATATTAGAACTAAAATATATGTAGAAGCCTAACCTCAATCTCACTTTGTACCTAATCTTATGAAAACTAGACAAAACGAGAGGATTTTGGTGGAAGTTCATTTGAACTGGTGTAAAAGTCTGGTGGAACTCTGGTGGAACTATGCCTATCACATTTGTAAAATGGGCTGCTCTGCTTGAGGAAAATAGAGAATAATGAAAAGTGCTTCTTGAGGAAGGTAGCCGCAAAGCACAATAATCATCAAGCTGAAAAACTTCATTTATTGTACACAAGAGGGCGCTGGACGTTCAATAAACAAGATTTGGAACACGCTTGTAATATTTCTTAGCTTCAAAATACTGTTCAGTATAATCCCCTTGTATAGTTATCCCAATATAGGAAGAAGGAAATATTTTCTATGGTGGTATGATTTCTCAAGGAAAAATCTCATTTAATTATCCCAACCTCAAAAGAACAAATTTCTATAACGAAAATCCGCTCCCGTAAAAAAAAACACTTTTACAAATTACCAATAATTTTAGAAAATTTTTCGGCCCCGTAGGGCCGCCCCCTAAAGGGCTTATTTGCAGCAGCGGCGCTTTTTCGCAGGCATAAACATTTTCACCAGGCTCCTCTCTAGATGGAGAAGGAAAACGATCTAAGGGCGGAAAACGGCCCATTGGTCGTTTGGGTGCGGGAATCCTGGCAGGAGGAAAGGAGTGGGCTCTCCTCTTGTGGCGACGTAAGCTGTCCGAACAAGTAAAGGGCTTTGCAGAACAACCCAATACTGGACAGACACATTTATCCGCTTGAGGATGAGCCTTATCCTTGTGACGTGCTTTGAGGCATGTTGTTTTAGCAACAAAACCACAAATGTCACATGTGTAGCGGATAGGAGAAATAGAAGATTCCATTGCTAAACCAAAAAGTAGAGCAAAGGAGTTAAAAAATTTCCTTGAAAACAGCCCTTTAGATAGCCTTAAAAAACTCAACTTACAAAGTGGCTATTCATGTAGATTGGAAATCTGAAAGAATAAAAAATGTCTTAGGTTAAGCAGTTTACACATGTGGGAAGACGGGAAATTTTTACGCACCCTGAAAGTAAAACTGAAAGATAAAAGAATAGATTAAAGGTAATGCTGATAAAACAACTCAAATTCTATAGAAAAAAATTTCAACCCCATATGTAATATAAAATGTTGAAAAGAACAGAAAGGGACCCTTAACCACCTGTAGCAAGAGACCTTACNTATAGAAATTGGGTCCACGTGGAGTAAAGAAACTGTCTATTAAGCATTAATTTTTGCACGCAGAAACATGCCCCTGGGGCATCACAATGTCAAAAAAAAAAAAAAACTCACTATGATTCCCTCTTACTCCTTTCACAAAAAAAATTTATAAAGAAATACCTTCATCAAAATTTTTTAAATAATTTTACATTTATAATGTTCATAATTATTTGCCATACTTGTATCAACAGCCATTCGACAGCCATACTTGCATCGACAACCATTTTCTTTTTTAAAATAAACACCATAGTAAAAAAAATATCATATGCAATCGTATATCAACCTCTCCGTATAACCACAAACACAACATAAACGCCATCTCCACATGGTGGATAATACATAGGATGGCAGCCATGTTTGTTTTTTAGTGGACATATTATACTAACTGAAGAACAAACACGTAAAATTCGGCTCTATAGCTATGACGAGCGATTGAACTTTTATGCTTATACCAAACTTCAGAATTGGGGATTCCAATTCCGAAAATTTTCGGAATTGGTCGTGTTTTTGCTACCATACTTCCGAATTAGAATTTGATTTTGGAATTGGATTTCCAAATTCAAATTCCTACGTGCGGTTTTTCGGAATTCGAGCTACCATACTTTATCCCTCGGCGAGAGAATTGAAATTGGCATTTGAGAATGCCAAATGCCAAAGTTTCACAATTTGACTACCATACTTTGGAATTGACCCTTTCGGAATTGGGTTTTCCTACTTTTCCCACCTACTTTCGGAATTGGATTTTTTTCAAAAATTTGAAAAAAAGCCAATTCCAATGCTGAATTCTGCTTCAACTTGCCCCATCAAACCAAAAGGTGATCTAATAATTTATCATTAATAATTTTTTGAATTAATATTTATCTAACATCTAATAATAGAATTTAAACTTATAATTAAGTCAATAAGNTGTCCCTCGGCGAGAGAATTGAAATTGGCATTTGAGAATGCCAAATCCCAAAGTTTCACAATTTGACTACCATACTTTGGAATTGACCCTTTCGGAATTGGGTTTTCCTACTTTTCCCACCTACTTTCGGAATTGGATTTTTTTCAAAAATTTGAAAAAAAGCCAATTCCAATGCTGAATTCTGCTTCAACTTGCCCCATCAAACCAAAAGGTGATCTAATAATTTATCATTAATAATTTTTTGAATTAATATTTATCTAACATCTAATAATAGAATTTAAACTTATAATTAAGTCAATAAGTTATAAATAATATAATAATAACAATTAATAAAAAAAAAATTTAATATTAAAAGAACAGAAGTGGATCTATTGAAAAGCAAGTTAAAGATAGAAAATTTCTTCCAAATGCTTTCCTTTTGGAAGAGTGCCCAAAATGGAAGTGGCGTTTCCTCGTTGAATAGCTAGACTTATTCGCTGAATCAGAAACGATGTAGAACGAGGTTCTCCGGAAGCGATTTGAATGTAATTGCCAATTTTCTTAATCAAGTTCAGACCTTTGGGTCCCCATACTCCGTTTGACTCGACAGCGATAGGAACGAAAGTGAATTTATTCTCTGGCAGAAAGTTGTATTTTTTAATCTTCCTCTCTTCAGCAATGATAGCGGCAGCACCAGGGTCTTGTTTGGTGTATGAGATGTATGAATGGGCGAATGTATCCACACAAGTGAAGTCCCAGACCAATGGTTTTCCTCTAGACCAGGGGAACCTAATGTAACCAAAAGGTTACATTAACCGCGAATTAATTAATAAATTTGAACAAATAAAAAATTAAATTATTTCAATTAAGTTTTTATTTTTTTGTTGATTTGTCTACTGCCGAAAGTATTTAATTTCAACCATTGACACTTTACTAATTATTAGTGAAGTGTCAAATTGCTGCGATGGACATGGGGTTGACTCGTCTCTACGTAAGTAACAACATATTGTAGAACAGTGCCAAAGGAAGCACACTTTGGCCCGATTCTACCTAAACAAAGATTGATTCTGGATCCCACTTCATCATTTTAAATTTACAGATTACAAATAATCTGTCCTCGTCCACAATAGACGCATTAGAAGGACGCATTGTTGCTGGATGGAAAAGCCAAAGGACTTGAACATGTCTTTTACTAGTACCATACCGGGCAGAATATGTGAACGCTTTTTATCTTTTTGCTATACAATCTGTATGTGAAAAAAATAAAAAGCGTTCACATATTCTGCCCNGTATCAATTTCTGTTTGCCCATTTCTCTTTTTTCATTCATTTTTTACTCCTAATAAAAAACTTGAGAAAAAGCAAGGAAAAAAGGTCAAATTGTATTTTAAATTTTTTACATCCCGCGTAAGTATTTTGTGAACTTGGGAAAATGATACTTTCTACTTTGAGAATTGGAAAATTGGATTCTGAT
>NIPM01000421.1:0-36549 GCA_002738285.1 Holacanthella duospinosa | reverse complement strand
TAACTATCGAAATAATATTTGCATGTAAATTTTGTTAAAAAATAGTCCCATATGCCCAGGTGTGCATGTTTCAAAAGATTCATGACTCCGAGGTCTGGGAGTCGACTCCCAGAGTCATANTTTGCATGTAAATTTTGTTAAAAAATAGTCCCATATGCCCAGGTGTGCATGTTTCAAAAGATTCATGACTCCGAGGTCTGGGAGTCGACTCCCAGAGTCATAACTCTGACTCCCAAAACCCTTGGAGTTAGAGTCATCAAATGACTCCCGAATCCCAAAAACCCTGGGAGTCAGAGTCATGAGAGTCAGAGTCAGAGTCAGAGTCATGATTCCGGAGTCAGAGTCATGGAGAACACTAGCGAATATTTAAAAACTGATGTGTATATGAACACATTTTGAGTTGTGTCCATCTATGATGGGTGTGATGATGTAGTGGGAGGTGGGGATTTGATGGTGAGAATGAGTGTTTCAAAAGTAAATTCCAATAAGAACCATGTCCTATTTCCCCAAACGGTATAAGCATCATTAGTGTTCGAGTTTTTCTTACCGAAAAGGCTGACTCAACTTCACTAATAGTTCACGCTAATTTACATAACACATACAACTTGATCGGGAAAAACCGAGCGAATTTTTGACACATCTTTCTCAATAGAAGTAGGAAGCGGTGTTTTTCGGTCATGCTGTACCAATTATGACTGACATTTCTTATAATTGTTTCTGCAAAATAGGACTATTAACTCTTCACTCTTCTAATCAGGAAAGCTTTCTGTATTTAGGATTAAGGAATCGTTGTAGAATGCAAGTCAGCAGTAGAATCTTTACATATCACTAGACAATGGTTCTTTTCGAAGTGCCTCTTTAAACCACTACTTCGGCGTGCGACATAGTCACACTTACTGCAAGAAAATTTCGGTGATATTTTAGTGCAGTCATACTTACGATGTGTGTAAAGCGTATTTCTCTTTGTAAAAGTTTTCGAACACAATTCACATGAAAACTCTCCTGAAAAATAATAAAAAAATAGTGGATTACACAAATGTTTGAAGATTCTAAATGCATCGTTCCTGGAGACCTTGACCAGAGTTACTGACTCATTTCCTCATTCGACATTTCAACTCATGATTTTTCAAAACAAAATGAAGCCTGACTGGACGCCTGCAGTACTGACAGTTATACTTTGGTTTTACGTTGCATTCATAGCTCAAATGACGACTCAGACTTGTTTTGTTCTTATAAACCTTCCCACACTTTCCACACTTGAATTCAGAGGAATATCCTGTAATGAAAAATCAATACTAAATGTTTTTAATAAAAATCTTCATGTTATCTAATACTACATGCCACAAAAACCTTGATAAATCATTTTAGTTTGGTGACTGGGAAAAAGTTGGAAATTGAGCCGGAATTTGGATATGGAAACTTCCCATTTTCTTAACATAGATCTGATGAGAGGCTCGAAGATGATGTCTCATATTTCCATGAGGCCTGTGACGGAAGTTGTAAGACCTGGAAACATGGTAATCGAAACCATGGATTTTAATTAAATTTACAAAAATAGGTTGCGTTTGCTTGTAGTAATCTCTTACGTTCTACAATAATTACACTGCACAAATTCCTGCCCCTCACGATGAGCCATTGAAAAGTGAAGCCAAATCTCACTAGACCGTTTGTTCAATTTGTTTGTCGTGAAACTGGTGCCTTATGTGAATGAATAAATCATAAATATTAATCTTTACAAAAGATCGGTACAAAAAAAAGCGACCCTGAAGTTTTACAGAATTGGCGCAGAAAATACTTTAAAATTAAATGTCTGTGAAGCTTCACTTAAGTTTCTTCAACGAAAAATTTGATGACTAAAATTAAGATGGGATCTCATGTTCGTTGTACTCGTGCTCCTTTTGTATTTCCTGAAAAATATGAGTAATGAGTTGAACTCAAACTAAACATAAAGTTGAAAGTTTCGTTGTCACGTCTTACGTGTCACAATAATTGCATAAGGAATATTCTTCACCCCCCGCGCTAAAAGTTGTGAAATGCTGCCAGACAACACTTCGCAAATTTTTTCCAGAAAGCATCCGAACTAAACAACAAAAATTTGTCAATTTTACAAATTGAAAAGATGATAATGAAAAAAAAAACAAGCCGAATGGAAACCTTCGGAGAGAATTTACACTTTGTAAGGAACAAAATGGTGGGCCAGTGACTTATCTTTGATATCCACATCCATCGTTAGCAATGTATAAGTTCTCAGATACAGCAATTTTGAGCCGAGTAAATCTATCAAGGTCGCCATGGCATGTGATAATCAACGAGTACCTACCTTCATTATTCTGCCCGAATTCATTATTACCGATAGTACAAGAGCCTCCAGGACCATCTTCACCATCGCCATCCGTGTTCATTAGATTGGATTGTGAAGTTCTATCCTTCGAAGAACTGGCCCAGTTTTCTGGGAAACCTATGTAATTTTCCGATGTCAGTAACTTTTTTTGTACATTTTATAACTTATTGTTTAAATTTACTTGAAGCGCTCATTGAGTGTTCCTCCTCCTCTACCTCCAAGTCCACAATGTCACCAATAAAACCTTCTTCAACTTCCAATTTAACCTTAACAAATAGATATTACAAGATTTAGTTGAAATGAAGTTAGAACAAGGAATAGATTACTGACAACGTATGAATCATACCTCATTCCCCGTATTATACATCTCTTGTGAGTGGTCAGTTTCGTGCCCATAATCCGATTGCCCAGTCAAAATTTGCTGGTTAGAATCAGTCTCTTGGAGCGGATCAGTTGTTGGAAATACTTTAGGAGACACTGGGTCATGAGATTGTGTTCTCGAAGGAGCGGTGATTGTACCAGTTGGTTTAGTCTGTGAATTTGGGTTTAAATGGACTCTCTGGCTGTAGTCCATTCGCGTCTTTTTCCTTGTAGGCGATGAAGGGAAAGGTAGAGAAGTAGCAGTATTAAACTGGAAGTTTGAACCTGTAGTAGCAGCACTAGGAGCTAACTCAACTGTAGAAGAGGGGATATGGATAGACGAAGTCATGTTGGAATTGGAATCTGCTTTACTACTGCACGTGTCATTTTTATAGTTTGTTGAGATATCTGCGAGTCCTCTGATTTGAAGTGCTTGAGCTACTTCTAAAATTTTGGAAAGTTCTTCTTGAGAAACGCTGACTTCTCCACGATACATATACTGGATTAAAGCTTTTAACTCCAGATACTTGACGTCTTTCAAAAATATAATTGGATTCTTGTTCCCCTCTAAACTGAGTAACTCCTACAAATAAGTAACCATTGTGGAACCAACATTATCGAATACAGTATGCATCAAATTAGTCTCTTTGTATATATAAAATATGAACCAAAAGACTAACCTGGAAGTAAGGACTACAAGCTGAGAGAACTACTTTATGTGCTCGCAAATATTGTCCTTCACAAGCAAGGGTCACATCCACTAAGGTCTCTGTTGATAGCAGAGCATCAAACATAGACAGTACAGTCCCTTGATGACTTGTCCATCGAAGCCGAATTTGATTCTCCATGCCCAAACACAATTATAACCCGATCTGCAGTTGAACTTGACTTGAACAAAATTATTCAATCAAAATAAACTTATGTCGAATGCACAGATGTAAATATTGTGTGCGCCGCACTTTGGGACCAACAACACCACTCCCGTTGTAGGAGAAGGAGTGCTATTGAAAATGTTGCCACTTCGCAAGCGAGAGCGACATTTAAATTTTTTAGATAACTCGATGTATGACAAATAACAATACAGTGCATCTTTTCCAAAACGCTTCAGTCGATCAAATAGTTACCATGGTATTTTTCAAAAACACTGGTGACCTTGATGGGAGAGACGGCACAAAGAAAAAAATTTTGTTTTCAATTGAAGAACATTAACTCTTTAANCAAAAACACTGGTGACCTTGATGGGAGAGACGGCACAAAGAAAAAAATTTTGTTTTCAATTGAAGAACATTAACTTTTTAACAGGGTCCATGGAGACCGTTTGTTGTCGCTTAGTTTTATAGGGTCGCGCAGTTTTGGTGTTTGGCATGGGAGATTTTTGGGAGAAAATTTGGGACCATTCTTCGTTAATTAAAAGTGATTTTAAAATATTTCGTCATGTTTTTGTTTCTCATGACAACAATCCATACAGAACTAAATGCACACAACGGTCCCAAATTTTCTCCCAAAAATCTCTCATGCCAAACACCAAAACTGCGCGACCCTATAAAGCGAAGCGACAACAAACGGTCTCCATGGACACTGCTTTTTACATAAATCGAATTAGAGTTTTCCCTGTAGTTATGGTGTCTACGTAAGATTAATTAAATTACATAGAAAACCCCACATAGTTTTTGTTGATTTTGATTGTTTTTTTGAAAAATTATTTTATAGTTGAGGCGTTTTGGAAAAGACGCACTATATATAACTCCTCGGAATAACAATGTATCAGGTTTCCTACCGTTGTTGTAAAAATCTCAGGGTTCATGGAGACAAATTGTTTGAAAGCTGCACTTTATAGGGTCGTTCAATTTTGGTATTTGGCATGGGAGTTTTTTGGAAAAAGTTTTGGGAGTGTTCTGTGCTAGAAATTTTTCTTGATTTTTACGAATAAATTAAATAATTATTTAAAAAAGTTAAGTCTGACTTTCTATTTTTTAATTAAATTACTAGGATTTGAGTACACTATTTTCATCAGTTAATTTTATAAGTAAAATATCGCCCTTACATTTTCAGTTTTGTAATGATAGGGAGACCGTACCATCTCAAACGTTTTGTCTGAACACCAATACTATAGTCATTAGCGTCAAGTGTAGTGCGCTGATTCCATGATTTTTCTAATTTATGGCGCCTTTCTTGAATAGACCCATCGCATCCACCCACAAACGCTTCAGTTTCTCATTTGTGTAAATTCTGTGAATGAATATACTTGAACGGGAACTCCAGCAACGTTCCTTCCTATCCTTTCTATTTGAACGTGCGCTTGAACCTAAGCAAGAATTTAAAATTAAGTTGTCCAAATCACTCCAACACTAAAAAATATTACCCATAGTTTATTGTTAATTTAAATTTCTCTCGTGTTTAACGAATTAAAAATAATTTACGGCATTTGTATTTAACGATGCATTGATTAGGACAGCAGCAGATGTGCATGATGCATGTGACGGCGATATTTTACTAAGAAATAAAATTAATTGATGAAGAAAGTCTAATAAAACCCTAATAATTACAAATAAGAAAGTCAGACTTAATTTTTTTTAATAATTATTTAATTTATTCGTAAAAATCAGTCAAAAATTTCTCACACAGAACACTCCTAAAATTTTTTCCAAAAAACTTCCTTGTCAAATACCAAAACGAAACGACCCTATAAAGCGCAGCTTTCAAACAATCTGTCTCCAGACGCCCCGATAAATCTTAAATCTTCTAGTTACCGAAATGCCTTCTCAAATGACTGCCATGGTATTTCGAAATTTATTCCGAGCAATGAATTTAACATGGATAAAAATGATTTTTTTTGTTTCAACCAAAAAAGAATCTAACGCCGTCATTTTTTCGTCGAAAATTCAAAAAATAAAAGTTTTTAGATGTCTACAAACAACCTTATCAACAACCAAAAAATTGAACAATAGATCTTCATTTGTTGAACTAGAATTAGGGTATTACTTTCCCATGGGATAAAATGGAGAAAGAAAGACGCTATCAATTTTCCAAATACCGGGGTATCCAAGGTTATGACGAATTTATCTAAAATATTTTTCAAAATTAATTTTTTGGCTCTAATTGCTGGCCGGCAACTAAGATGTATTTTTTTATTGCAAGAGTTGTCAAGGTTAGTTTGAAATAAAAAAAAATTTTCAAAGAGATTATAAGGATTTTTGCTATTTAGGTACCGATTGTCTTTTATATCCTGATCAACTTTTCTGCGCAATGCGTAAAAAGAAAAACAAACCTGACCTTGACTCTCTGACAACGGTGAACCAAAAACTCATTCACATTGCACCTTCCTAAATGTGATTTACCGATAGAATGCTATTCCCTCTCTGAATTACATATGAAGGAAAACTTTTTTGCGTCTTTTTCTCAAGAATAATTGAAGACTTCAGTCAAAGAAATGCCACTTTCAGATTTGTTGATTTTTAAATAAATAAATTTCCAAAACATTTCAGTTTCCAAAGACACACAGTGAACCCCGATTTTAAAATATTTAAGTAATCAAATGCAAATTTTCGAAACATTTAATTATTACAAAGAACAAATGAAAACCGCCGTGGAAAAAATGCCACTTTCAGATTTGTTGATTTTAAAATCAAAAATTTATTGAAATCCATGACGACGCAGTTAAATATGCTTATTGAAGAATTTGTTTCATAAAATTAAATGATTAATGTTCATTTTTTCTTATACAAACTTAGTTGAAAATAATTTTATCCCACATTTAAACTAGCCACAGCCCGCGTGAGAGGATATTTATCCTATCACTCCAACAATTAAATAATCTCTGAATTTTTTTTTCAAATCTCTTCAAGGTCCCAGGAAAATTGTTCATTAAGGTTGTCGCTAAGTCTGGTTAGATATCCAGAAAAAAAATTTGCATAATGAAGGCAAAAAAAAAGGAAATTTTTAACCCCGTAAGCCGTAACGTTACCGTGATTAAAAACATAGGAGCCAACATGATAGGATTTCTATCCTATTATAGCATTTATTACCCGTGTGATAGGATATCTATCCTATCGCATGCTTCGACGTTACTTGATGTATTTGTCGAGCTTCCGACCTCTTTGTCATGGCGAGAAACCTAAGCATTGGGTCAAATGTGCGGGAAAGATGCGGTAAAGAGCGGGAGGTATGTAGGAATGGGCGAAGGGGATGCGGGAATGGGGTTGGGATAAGGAAATACGCATGAGGATGCAGGAATGAGGGAGCGGGGTGTGGGAATGAACGTGAGAAATGCGAGAAGAAACGGGAGGCATGTGGGAAGCACCGGAAATGATGAGGGAATGAACGGGATGGAATGGGAAGCAGCGTGAGGGATGTGGAAATGAACGGGAAGGCTGTGGGATATTACAGGAGTTCTGTGGAATTGCACGGGAAGGCTGTTGGAATGCAGGGAGAAATGGGGGAATGAGCGGAAGGGAAGAGGGTAGAACCGAGAGAGGTGAGGGAAGCAACGGGAGTCCTGTGGGAATGCATGGAAAGGTTGTGGGAAGCAGCTGGAGGGTTGCGGGAATAAACATGAGGGCTGGAGGGTTGTAAAGGTTGTCTGTAGGATTTCACAAGATAGCTGTGGGAATGCATGGAGGGATGCAGGAATTCACGGTAGTGTTGTGGAATTTGACGGAAAGATGCGGGAATGCGCGGGAGGGATGTGCGAAGCAACTGGCGGGCTGTGGAAATGCATAGGAAGGATGTGGGAAGTAGCGGGAAAGAGGCGGGAATGAACGAGTAGGCTGTGAGAGTGCATGGATGGATGCGGGAATGCACGGTAAAGATGCGGGAATGAACGGGAGCGTTGTGACATGTGAGGGGGAGATGCGGAAATGTGGTGAAAGGATGGGGGAAGCAGCGTGTGAGCTGTATGAATGCGTGGGTAGGATGTGAGAAGCAGCGGAAGGAATGCCGGAATGAACGGGAGAACTGTGATTAAGCAGGGGGGGCTGAGGGATGCGACAATGCATGACAGTGTTGTGGAATGTGATGTGAGATGAGGGAATGTGCGGGAGAAATGCGGGAAACAATGGGAGGGATGTGGGAATGAACTAGGTGAATGCGAGAAGCATCAGGAGGATTTAGGAAAAAACGGGCGAAATGCGAAGTGCATCGGGAGGAACGCTGGATTAAAGGGGAGTGATGCGGAATTGAGGGGGAGAGATGTGGAAATGAATGGGGGAGACGCGGGAAACAACGGGATTGATGTGGAAATGAAGGGGATACATGGGAAGTACCGGAAAAAAGATCAGGTCAAAGCCACGATAGGATACTTTTTTTCGACGCGGGTCCTAGCAGGTATGATAAGATAAAATCCTACCATGCGAGGACTTATCGAGTATTTTTATAACGGCCTGTGCCGTCTTAAAAGACGGGACGGGATGGGTCGACTTTGAAAAAGTAAAAGACGGGACGGGTCGTCTTTGAAAAATTCAAAAGACGGGACGGGTCTACTTTGAAAAATCAAGGCGGGGCAGGACAGGTTGACTTTGAAAAAGTCGAAAGACGGGACGGGACGGGACGAGTTTGGAAAAGGCAAAATACTAGATGGGACGGGTCGACTTTTGAAAAGTCAAAAGACCGGACGGGATGCGTCGACTTTGAAAAAGCCAAAATAGGGGACGGGACTGGTCGACTTACAAAAAGTCAGAAGGTTAGGCGGGAAGTGTCGAGTTTGAATAATTCAAAAGACGGGAAGGAGGAATACAAATTTGAGAAAATGAAATGACTAGACAGGTGACTTGAAAAACCATAAGACGGAACGAGTCGACTTTTAAAAAATCAAAAAACGGGATGGGGTGGGTCGACTTTGTAAGAGTGGACGGGACGTGTCGACATTGAAACAAACAAAAGATGGGCGAGTCGAATTTGAAAAATTAAAAAAACAAAACAGGTCAATTTTGAAAACGCTAAAGGCTATACGGGACAAGACTTTCAAAAAATTAAAAGCCAGTACTGGCAAGGTGGACTCTGAAAAATTAAACAAGGTGCGGAACGGATAGTTTTGAAAAAGTCGAAATACGGACCCACTTTTTTACTTTTTCAATATCGACCCGTCTTGTCGTTTAACTTTTTTTAAGTAGAACTGTCCCGCCAAGTCTTATGACATTTTCAAAGTCGACTCGACCCGTTTTTTGACTTTTTCAAAGTCCTTCCTTTCACATATTTTAACTTTTTCAAAGTCGAACCACCCCGTCCCGTCTTGATTTTTTAAAAGTCGACCCTTCCCGGCCCGTCTTCTAATTTTTCAAAATAGACCCGTCCCGACTTTTGACTATTTCAAAGTCGACCCAGCCCGTCCCATCTTTTGATTTTTTAAAAGTCGACTGGTCCCGCCCCGTGTTTTGATTTTTCAAAGTAGACCCGTCCCTTCTTTTGACTTTTTTAAAGACGACCCATCCAGTCACCTTTCACTTTTTCAAGTCAACCCGTCCCGCTCCGTCTTTTAAATTTACAAATTCGACCTGTCCCTTTCCGTCTTTTGACCTTTTACGTAGTTGACATGTCCCGTCTCGTCTTTTGCCTTTTCCAAAGTCGACCCGTCCTGTCCCGTTTTTTGACTTTTCAAAGTTGACCCGTCCCTTCCCGTCTTTTGAATTTTTCAAAGTCGACCCGTCCCGTATCGTCTTCTGACTTTTTCAAAGTTGACTCGTCCCGTCCTCTCTTTTGGCTGTTTCAAAATCGACCCATCCTGTCCCGTCGTTTGACTTTTTCAAAGTCAGTTTCGTCCTGTCTTTTGACTTTTTCCAAGTCGAGCCACCCAGTCCTGTCTTGATTTTTTAAAAGTCGACCGGTCCCGTTCCGTCTTTTGATTTTTCAAAATAGACATGTCCCGTCTTTTCACTTTTTGAAAGATACCCGTCCAGTCACCTTTTCACTTTTTCAAGTCGACCCGTCCAGTCTTTTGACTTTTTCAAAGTCTACTCGTCCCTTCCCGTGTTTTGACTTTTTCAAAGTACCCATCCCGTCCCGTATTTTGACTTTTTCAGAGTCGACTAGTCCTGTCCCGTCTTTTAACTTTTTCAAAGTCGACCCACCCCGTCCTGTCTTTTGATTTTTAAAAGTAGACCCGTCTCGTATTTTGACTTTTTGAAAGTCGACCCGTCCCATCTTTTACTTTTTAAAAGTCGACTCGACCCGTCTGGTATGTAGTAGTTTAGAAAGTAATCCAAGGTTGAAAAGAAAGAATGAAGAAAATCGAAAAAAAGGTGTGGAAAAAAAAAATAAAAAAAAAATTTAGTTTCAACTAATAAGTTTGTATTAGAAAAAATTAACATTTTTAAACAATTATTTAATAATGTTAATTTATGGAATTCGGTATGTAAGAGTTATCACAAATTCTTCAATAAACAAATTTTACTGTCTCGTCATGGATACCAACAAATTTGTAATTTTAAAATCAACAAATCTGAAAGTGGCATTTCTTCACTGAAGTTTTCAATTCATCTTTACGCAAACACAAGGTTATTGGGAGTAGGGACTTTGACTCCTTCGTGTTTGGGAGTCAGAGTCACAACTCTGGGAGTCGACTCCCCTACTTCGGAGCAGGCATGGAATAATTATGCCATAAAAAATGAAAAACAGGGTGCAAAATAATTCGTGATAAAATTTTTTTTTNAGCAGGCATGGAATAATTATGCCATAAAAAATGAAAAACAGGGTGCAAAATAATTCGTGATAAAATTTTTTTTTTGTGTACAAAGCAGTAATGTCTGATACACTAGAAGTAGCGTCTCTGCTGCTAGATGTAGTGGACGCTATTTCTAGGTGCCTTGCTCCTAATTCTAGGGGCTTGCAGTGTTGCCTACCTTTCGTAGTATATTTTTGAATTTTGCTACAAAAATTCTATATAAAAAAAAATTAAAATTAGAAAATAATAATCAACTAATTGGAAAACAAATGAGGAAATAATTCTACAGTATAACAAAAAGTTATTATTTTTTTTTCTCAAAAGAAAATGATATATAATTTATAAGTAATAAAAGTTGAGTTACCGAAGTAGTAATTTCCTTTTACAACTTGAGATAACAGAAATACAAAAACAATTAAATTTTTTTTTGTTAAAGACTACGACTACCATACGTAATAAGCTATAATCAGAGCAGTGAGGGAAGTTTTGAAAATTTCTTATTGCTAGATTTATTAAAATTACACTGGAAGTAGTTCCAATAAAAAGTTTAGGATAGAAACAAACAACGAGTCTTTTTCACATCATAAGAAGACATATTTACTAAATTAATTCAGATCGACCATGCTTATCTTCCACCAAATTTTTTTCCTTCACCTTCTGATACAACTCCCAGGATACTTTCGAGCTTTTACTAAGCTTAAAAAGTTTATCTCCTCCAGGATAATCTTTGGTTGAAAGCTGATGAAAATTGCAGTGACATTTTATCTCAAACTTTGACATTTCCAATTTATAAAATTTAATAGTAAGTATCAAAACTCAGTGGTTACCTTTTCTCACTCCAGTTGAATAGCTCAAATTAAATATTGGCGAAAAAAACACTTTGCCTGTTTGTGAATTATGCAACTAAGCTAGACGCCTGCAACTTTTTTAATAACTATCTTTCCTAGATAATGCATTATCAACACAAGAATCTAAAAAAATTCAAAATTTTAATTTTGGTCACAGTACATATAAAATTCGATTTAAGTTTATTGTTATGTCATCATCGCTCAATAATATTGTGACGGTTTAGCTTACCTTACCGCTCATCTACCTATCAGTCCGTCTTCTAAATTAATCAAAAACTCTCCTATTTTTAAAACAATGTTAAAAATAATCAAACAAAAAAACTTTAACTTAAAAACTTTAAGTTAAAAGAAAACAAAAACTGAAAACTAACTTCTGAATTGGAGCTTCTCCCGCTCCAATACCAACTCTACTCAGTTGGCCGACTACTGACCAACAACCAACCAAAACTTCTACAACCAAATAAAACCTCGAACTCAACTCAAATTGCTTTGTGCAATATTTTAAATTTATTTTTAATAAACAATTAACGTTATTGTTAATTGAAAACTCTCTTCCAGCTCCGGACTGAACGGCGTTCCATCCCAGTGAAGCTGGGCAGGAATACTGGACAACTGGTAACTGATCACATAGAAACACCCGTATTTATACTAGGGAATCATACATAAGCGAACCACAAAGTAACCATCACTAAGAAAAAAAAACATAATAATAGAAAATTTCTGTTTCATAATAACTAACTATGAATAAAATCTACACAACAGGATAAAAATAATATTAAACTAGAAATGTGTGCAAAAATTATACATAATAATTTATAACTGCAACAATATTTCTTNATAATAGAAAATTTCTGTTTCATAATAACTAACTATGAATAAAATCTACACAACAGGATAAAAATAATATTAAACTAGAAATATGTGCAAAAATTATACATAATAATTTATAACTGCAACAATATTTCTTATTCATAACAAAACCTCCCGAATTATTTACTTAACAAATTGTCATGCGTAGGGTCTGAATGTCGCATTCAATAACAAATTAAATAACACTTTTATACTTTTTATTGACATGATATTCTTATAGCCCTTTTATCTTGTGAATCAACCTTGATCATGACAATTTCTTCACTAATTTATAATAATAATAACGTAATTCGTTTATGTTGTTCGAAAAAAAAATTTTTTTTTTGTCACAATTGATATGCATAGAAAATAATTACTTTAAGGTTAATACGGCTAGTTTCAATAAATGCTATGTTGCCAGCGCCAACGTCACTAGATCTAGCGGTAGCCCCTAGATATAGGAGCTCAAGCTCCTAGATTTAGCCGCAGAGCCTCTACATTTAGCAGCAGAGCCCCTAGATTTAGCAGCTTCACTTTTCAATTATTTTTCTAAAATTGGGTATCAATTATTCTCGACCGAGTTTTATATCAGTCAAAAGACCATAGGAAAAGATATTTAATTCAAAAAAAAAATTAACCAGAAATGTTCAACCATGTAATTTATAAACACATTTTATTGAATAACTCAGCCCTGCCAAGATGAAATTTTTTTTCACACGGTGAAAAGTTTCTAAATTTGATTTACTAACGATTAAAAATAGTAGTTAAACTCGTCAAGAAGATATATATTCGAGCTTTTGAAAATAAGTTTAGAGCTTCTAGATCTAGCAGCACCAAGACGCTAGATCTATCAGCAGCTGCTAGATTTAGCAGCTTCGCTGCTAGATGTAGCAGCTCAGCCCCTATATCTAAAGGCTGAGCTGCTAAATCTAGCAGCCCACTCTTAGATCTAGTGGACGCTACATCAAGCAGCTGGCTGCTACTTCTAGTGTAACGGAACCTACTGCAAAGTATAAANCTAGATCTAGTGGACGCTACATCAAGCAGCTGGCTGCTACTTCTAGTGTAACGGAACCTACTGCAAAGTATAAAATTATGTTTACAGAAACAAAGACACATCACACAATGAAAATAACATGTTCGTAGTGTGATTAGGTGAGAAACTACATAAAACAGTTNGAAACAAAGACACATCACACAATGAAAATAACATGTTCGTAGTGTGATTAGGTGAGAAACTACATAAAACAGTTTTATCAATCGGGCTTTCACTGTGGTTAGATAACGTTGCCCAACGGACATTTTGTTAGGTAACAAAATTTTACCAAAGACATTTTATTTGCAAACAAAATCTCACCCAAATGCGTTGTTTGTGTTGAAAATCTTATGAAACATACTTCTCGCTTGGGAAAAAAATTCTTATCAGACATGCACTTTGTTTGGAAAGATTATACAGGGTGAACCAACTTAATCCGGGCCTTCTTTCTTCGCCTTTCACCAAAAACGGCTTGGGGCAGGCGATAGACAATAGTAAATGATGGAAGTGAAGTTAATTTTATTGTAATCACTTTAAAATATATGTTCCGATGCAAAGCAATGGAGCAAAGCAGAGAGACAGAGAGAGAAGGGGTCGGCAGGTTCTCTGTTGAGTCAGGTGGAATAGATGCCAAGGGATCGTACCCCATTCCTCTAGTTGCTCATTCTCTCAACTACCCATCTTTCAGCATTACAGAATCGCCTTTGTTTAAATTAATTAATTTTTGAAGAGGAATGTTTTCTCAAACACACTCTAACTTCATTCCTTACAACTTTTGTATTTCGCGCTCTTTATTTGCTGTCTTAAATTTTTTTTGGTGAAAGCGACTTTCTACGGCCCGGATTAAGTTGGTTCACCCTGTATTACAACATGGAAATTTAGTTTGGGATGAAAATCTTACCAAACATTCAACTTGTTTGGGAAAAAAATTTTGCCAAACATACAACTCATTTCAGAAGAAAAACTTGAGAAATTTTTAGTGTTCTCCATGACTCTGACTCCGACTCTGACTCTTTTGACTCTGACTCCCAGGGTTTTTGGGAGTCGGGAGTCATTTGATGACTCTGACTCCAAGGGTTTTGGGAGTCAGAGTCATGACTCTGGGAGTCGACTCCCAGACTTCGGAGTCATGACTCTTGAAACATGCGCACATGGGCATATGGGACTATTTTTTAACAAAATTTACATGCAAATATTATTTCGATAATTATTTTTACAAAAAAATATTAAAAAAAGTTACGAATTGTTTATTTAACCTGATGAAAGTGGCTTTTTTAGTTTCTTATTGTCCAGGAAACTTAGAAAATTAGCAAACTTAGAAACAAAAAAACTAAATGTATAAAAAAAAATTCAATTTCAGACCCGATTTTCCATTTTTGTATTATGTAACTCCGGAGTCGAGAGTCATGACTCTGACTCTGACTCGGAGTCGACTCCCAAAATTCAAGGAGTCAGAGTCATGACTCCGAGAGTCGACTCCCAACATTTAGAGAGTCAGAGTCATGACTCTCAGAGTCAATGACTCTGACTCTGGCCAAACAGGGAGTCATGGAGAACACTAGGAATTTTGTTATGGAAGAAAATCTTACCAAACGTATTTTATTTTGGGAATAAAATTTTGCCGTATATATTCTTCCCAAAATCCGGTAAAAATATCACTAATAAATATAATTACTCTCAAACTTTATTAAAACTGTACTAAAATTGATTCCATGGATTAATATAAATAATTTAATTTTTATCATGATTTATATCACCCACTGTATCATGTACTTGCCCTGACACCCAAGCTTCTTCCGCTATCCTGGATACCAGGATAGAGTAACTATTCTATGCCTGACTTGGGAGTCATGACTCTTTCCCAACAAGCGCAAATGAGCAATAGTTTACAAATTTTTCCTCATCTATTTACTTCCACACCATTAAATGGTGAGAGCAATCCCCAACATATTGATAGACATGGGATCATACCCCACAGTGGCTAAATTATTGACAACTAGCCGACGCTCGCTTGCTCGCACGGCTAGCGCTGCCGCGGGCATTGCATTCAAAAGTAACGAAAGCAGATGAACAAAAAATGGTGCAGCAGAATTCGAACAAAGCAGGCAAGTACACGAGGCAGCGTCTGTTAATTAGTTAATTAGTCTATCTAAATGGTATCTGATTTGGCCGTATCAGAAGTAAAATAAATCATGATTAAGCATAGTTGGGATCTGCATCCAAGGCCCTGCCGATGTCCAACGTTTGATCCGTACATAGAGGCTAGGAGTTAGTCGCTATTAAATTGGAGATATTTAGGAAAAATTAATAGTGTTAGTTTCTATTACTCGTTTTGAAATTGTTTTTTAAAATAAATTTTCAATGCCGATGAATAGCCTGTCAGATTAAAAAAAAATTATGCGATATAACTTTTAGATATGGAACTAACTCAATGTCAAAATTTACAAATTGTTGAGGTAAAGGATTTCAAAGTGCAACTATCCTGAGTCAGGATTCCTGACTCATAGTTATGACCTTGAGACCCTGACAAAAAAAGCATATTGTTATGGTTTTGGTGTAATTCACCAAACTCATCATAGTTAAGACGGACGAAATTCGCAAAATCCACAACTCTAACTCAGTAATCAATTAATTGATTCAAAAAATGGATGAATATAAAAATAATAATGACTAAACCTTTAACTTTAACTTTTAAAAATCCGGTCTCCTAGACTAAATTTCCTAACTCAAAATCCTAACAGTCAAGGCTTCGCTTGAATTTAACTGTTAGTATCTGAAACTCGACAATAATTAATTTTTTGTTTGAAAAATTTTAAACAAATCCCTAATCAATAAATCCAACAGTTGGAAAAAATAATTTGAAAGTAATAATAATTAGTAAATTTTATTAATAAATAAAATCATCAAAACCAGTGATTCTTAAAACAATAAGTTTAAACAATACTCTACCCTATTGCAAAAATAGGATCCTGATCTTTCCTATTAAAGGCTAGATTGACTACTCAAGTTAAGTGTAAGAAGCAGTATGAATCTGTGGGCTCGGGGCCCTGGGTTTTTATACCCATGAACCCAGCATACTTCATGCATAAAAACTATTATTACACTATTGTAATAATAAAACAAAGAAAAATTATAAAAATAAATTAAAGCTAAGTTTACTAATTTCTATAACTAGTAACAACACAAAAAAAAAAATAATAAGACAAAGTTAAGTAATCAATTACATAAATTATCTAATAAAAATTTATAAAAATAATCATAGTTGACCTTTAACTAAAAATTAACACAACTGTAACAATAAGATAACTTTTAACTGAAGGGCTCAGTGCAAGAAATACACTTATTTATTTTGAGTTTTCAGAATTTCTGGCTTCCAAGGGAAATCAGCGAAGTATTAGAAGGTCTTTGTTTAAAATTGCACCAGAAGCTGAGTAATATTTATGTCTCTGACTAGTTATTTAGAAATATTAATCTGAATTCAAGTAGAATTTTGTGGCACTTATTGGTTGGTGAATTGGATGTATCAGGTTCACTGTACCTTGGTTGAAATATGGAAATTCCAAATTGAAACAACAAAATTATAAGTTATTAGGCGAGCAATTCACTAACAACCCGGAGTCTGTTCTCCGGGTTTGTGAAAACCTAATTCAAGATGAGAGAGTAGTATATACGACATGATGCTTACGCCTAGATAGTCGCCAAATATAAATATGGTAAAAAAGAGCCCTTACCTGAGGAGTACGAACCTAAGTATTTTTACCGACCACGGACCTTCTGGATGTTCGATTGCGAATAAGGTATTTTTTGAATCCACTATCGGCGGGAATTGTTCTCCGTAGAGTTTTCCCATCCACACCACGCTTACATTCTCTTAGGTTTTAACAAAATACCTCATTCGCAATCGAACAGCCAGAGAGTCAACATTGTTGCTAAATTACACGGTGATGTGAACCTAAGTTTATCTATCCACCACCGACCTAAGTTTGCTGTGTTGTCACATCTCGCACTCCCTTTCAAGTTCAAACATGTTGAAGCCTGTCATAGCCTATGAACACAAGTATTCTCATTACCCACAGTCCATGAACATGTGAACCTAGGTGGTGGTGGTGGTGGTGGTGTTGACGATATTTATTGTGGTGGTGGTGGTGTTGACGATATTCATTGTGGTGGTGGTGGTGGTGGATGTGTAATACCGGTGCTGGTCCTGGCTTAAAAGTGAGGAAGAGGAGGAGGGAGGAGGCTTATGGTCTTCAAGGTTTAAACATGTTTGGATAAGTTTGAAGCTTTGGTGCTTCTAATTTCTCAGGCATCTTTTCATCCAAACAAATGGATGATGGACGGTTAGTCCAATCGGTCCCTAACAGTAGAGACTCTGGCAACTTGGGCATTACATAAAAGCCCCAAATTGACTTTTTCCCCTCACATGTGAAAATTAAATCCACACTATTTGAGAGTATAACTCTCCCTGACGCAGTTCTTACTGACAGTGGGGGTACTGTATACGTTTTATGTACACAGTTTCCTACTTTCTGTAAGAACTTAGGACTAACTACAGAAATGTTAGACCCTTCGTCAATCCTCACAACATATGTGATTTTTCCAAATAATAAACTTATTATTATTTTAGATCCAAGGCGCCGATGCCTAAAGGGAACAGGCATACGCTCACCTTCTACACTCGTATGGTGATTATTTACCATACTATTATCTGTAAATTTCTTAGGTTTTTGTACATAACAAAAAGTTTTTGGGGTTTTGGACGTTCCCCTTGCCCACCTTAGTTTTTTGAAAACTCTGGGTTTTCCACTGAGTCCCCAGAAAGACTATAAACTATGGTGCTCTTTACTACTCGTAGTGGAGCCTTAGGACAATCTCTAATGAAACGTCCCGTCTCCCTACAACGGTAGTGTTTACGCTCAGCCATGGGCTTTTGAGAGCCCTGAGGCTGACCATACCCAGTCTGAGTAGAGCTACACGGCCTTACTACCTGCTGAGAGTTCTCCTGACTTCTGTCGTCAGGCTCAGCCTTTGGAGCTGTCCGTTTGGACGGCTCAGGTTTCTCTATCTTTCTTAGCTTCTGCAAAAACTCATTTGCAGTGCTAATTTCGGAACAATGCATAATGTTCCGAAGCGAAAGCGGTAAACCTTTGATCAATTTATCGACTTGTTGTAGTGAGGGCATATTTGGGTCGATAATCGCAAAATATCTCAACTTCTTTGAAACATATTTCCCGGCAGACTTGCATTCTACGAATAGAATTTTGCTTGCCGCTTCTTTCGCTTCCTTGCGTACGGACGCAGGATCATAAAATTGTGTGAGCTCATTTTTGAGCTCTTCCAATTTGGCTTGTTTATTCGCAGTAGTTAACTGCCGAATAAATCTTATTTGATTAAACTTCCACCAATCGAGGACTCATCCTCAATTAGCTGGTGAAAGTTTAAAATCAACCAACCTGCGTCAACTAAAGACGCTGCGCAAACGGCATCACACTGTGCACAAAAATGACTCTACGTCCATTTTCCCATCAAATTTGGGAATGGACTTGAACATAGACATCTGATCTACCTGTACTATGATAGGGACAGCGTTGTTAGTAGCCATCTTTTAGTGCTATTCTCTAGAGACCGAATACCCTTATGTAAGGTAGACTCACAGTTCGTNGTGCACAAAAATGACTCTACGTCCATTTTCCCATCAAATTTGGGAATGGACTTGAACATAGACATCTGATCTACCTGTACTATGATAGGGACAGCGTTGTTAGNTCAATTAGCTGGTGAAAGTTTAAAATCAACCAACCTGCGTCAACTAAAGACGCTGCGCAAACGGCATCACACTGCACAAAATGACTCTACGTCCATTTTTCCATCAAATTTGGGAATGGACTTGAACATAGACATCTGATCTACCTGTACTATGATAGGGACAGCGTTGTTAGTNCCATCAAATTTGGGAATGGACTTGAACATAGACATCTGATCTACCTGTACTATGATAGGGACAGCGTTGTTAGTAGCCATCTTTTAGTGCTATTCTCTAGAGACCGAATACCCTTATGTAAGGTAGACTCACAGTTCGTTTGTACTTATCAAACTTTAGCCATTTCTTTGTTGGTAAATTTACTTTTTGGAATGCTAGTTCAGCACAATATTTTACATGTTCACCATATTGCTGTTGTGAAAGGGATGGAGACAGTAGCGGCAGACTTGGTTTGTTTGTCTTCCATGACTTCTGTATAACAGAGCGTGTAAATTCTTGATGAAGACAAAATGCTGTCCAACTTCACCGAGAATCATCAGCAAATCAATCCGTATAGGTCTTGACTCTTTGCATTTATGTAGTGTGAAACATTTACTTCTTACTTTATTCACACTAGTTTTTTGTCTCGTATAATTTGGTAGTATATCTGAATTTTCTGTTGCAGGATCATCTGAATTTTTTTCAATTACATCATCAATAATATTGTCCACTGTNAGTATATCTGAATTTTCTGTTGCAGGATCATCTGAATTTTTTTCAATTACATCATCAATAATATTGTCCACTGTATTCCTCGAAGTATCTTCTTCTAGTGGTTTATTTTCGTTAAAACNCAGACTTGGTTTGTTTGTCTTCCATGACTTCTGTATAACAGAGCGTGTAAATTCTTGATGAAGACAAAATGCTGTCCAACTTCACCGAGAATCATCAGCAAATCAATCCGTATAGGTCTGGACTCTTTGCATTTATGTAGTGTGAAACATTTACTTCTTACTTTATTCACACTAGTTTTTTGTCTCGTATAATTTGGTAGTATATCTGAATTTTCTGTTGCAGGATCATCTGAATTTTTTTCAATTACATCATCAATAATATTGTCCACTGTGTTCCTCGAAGTATCTTCTTCTAGTGGTTTATTTTCGTTAAAATAAATTATCGTTAGTCCAACGGAACTATTCTGTTCTTCGAAACGTTTGGCTTGATTAATGCTAAATGAAAATTCAATTCCTGTCCAGTCAATGCTCACATTGGGTTGATTGAAATGCATTTCGTAATAAGAAACACCGTCTAACCGATTGGATGTTGTCCTCCAGTCATTAAGTAGTATAGGTCTTAGCTGCTGGCGCATATATATATACATCGCTTGAAACACAAATCACCATCTCCTGGAACGCTAATGAGACACCGCTTTCTTCCTTGTAGCACTGCAGGTAAACAAAGGGTCCTCCTGCACTAAAGTGGTTAAAATAAGCGAATGTGACACGAAAATCTTGTACAGTTTTGAACACAAAATTTGACGCAGTGTATGCAACGTTTTCCACCCGGTCTTTGAAATGTAATAAGGATTTGCTTATTGCAAATTGAATCTCACTCTGATTATTCACTGTAAATAAGAAAGAGTTGAAAACGGGGTAAGAACTTAAACGACTTCCATCTGGTTGCTGTTTCTCAAATTGGACTTTTGAAATAAACTGTATTTTTAGTTGTGTTTTACATTTAGTTTTTCCTTCATCAACTTTCTGAGCTCTCGTCTAGCTCGCTTAAATATTGAAGGGACAGTGATTATTGCATTATTTTCCAGAATTAATTTATATTCTTCATAATTCTCTTCGAGTGCAGATGTAACCAGTCGGAGATTGAGAATATCTTGATTGCCCATGCCAATATGGTTGTCGTTTGCAAAAGTGTCAAAATAATCAACATGGTGAACACGTAAATGAGCTTGCAGTTGAGCGACGGTCACACAAGTTTCAGAACATCTAGGACATCTTCTCGTAGATGTGCTACAGTAAGCTCATCTGAAAGAAACTACGAGTTAGAAAAGTTACCACTTATAATATTATTCTTACCTTGTTCATTTTCATCAGAATTTCGGATAGCTTTTTCTGTTAGTTTTTGATTCATCTCACTTGACTGTTCCGCTATAATCAGTTATTGTTTTAGAACTTTACTAGAATAATAACAAACTAATACCTCCTGGTTCTTACCCTCCTCATCAAAATTCTGATTATTTTCACCAAAAGTATAATCTTGCGGTTGGTCATATGATGAATCTTCGCTGGACGAATAGTCCACGAGTCTGCGAAATTTGGGTGTACGTGACGGTCCTGTAAGTGCCAATTTACTCATGATTTCATTTTTAAATTATACAGAATTAACTAGTTAATAAAAGATAAATACCTTGTTCATCATTTTCATTATTTAACTCTGCAATCAAACTTTGTCGCTTACTTTGTAGCAATACTTCTGAAATTATAACTTATTATGTCACTGTTTTCAATAATAATAATAATTGTTTGCCGTTTTCCATACATGCTTCAACGTTACGATGATAGTTATTGCACGACTCACATAGAAACACTCCTAAAGCCTTTAGTTTCAAGACTGAGGGTTGGATCGAAACTGATGACTGAAGCTTTGAACCGTAAACCCTTTTGTACAAGTATTTAAGGGTCGACGCGTCTATTTTTACATTATTTAGAAAAAAATAAGATCATAAATCTGTCATTCCAAGGTTTACTTTCACTCATTATTATTGTAAACAAGAAAAACTTGTCGTAAAACTGAAGGTTAAGTGAAGTGTTTATTTGGGTCAAAGACATGTCACCTCAAAACTCGAGAAAGGGTCTACTCATGACAAGGTCTTTGTGTTTGTTTACTTCGAGATCGTTGACCAAGAATCTTGCTACCCATACATAATACTTCATCCCCCTATCCCTGGACCATGCAGCTTCATTCTCCTATCCCTGGGCCATGCAGCTAGATCCCCCCATCCCTGGGCCATGCAGCTAGAACCCCCCATCCCTAACTACTAATATGAAAGGGAGATTAACAAGGAACTGATGTGTTCTAAAATATGGCGTTGATTTATTGCATCAAAATGACAAAGCTATTCCAACTAAAAATACTTCAACATAAACATACAAATCATCACTCTGCTAAATAGCCCAGTTGGTCGAAGTTATCTCCTTAATGTCATCTACATGTAAGGAGTCTAATTTTGACTCTGGCTTTGATAGACTAAAAATAAGGTCAGCTTATGGACTCAGTGAGTCAATGACTATCCTCCGGCAAAAATGAGTCATGTGATAGACTAGACTTGCAAGCGTAATTGCTAGTAACACATTCGTGACAAAAATTTCTCAAAGAGGTAAGAGACAATTGAAGAGCCCAGTGCAAGAAATGCCTCTCTAAATTTTGTTTATTGTTATTTTAGTTGATAAGAAAAGTTATGAAAATTTTCTCTCCCACAAAATATGTCGAGGGATAAGTTTCAATTTGTACAACAAGCTCGTTCATACTAAATTAAAATTAAACTTTAACCGAATCAAAACTTATGCCTCAGACCAATAGAATGGCGCGATTTCCAAGGTCCATCGCATTTAGAAAATCAAAAGTACCTTGTTCCCGCCATATTCAATGACTAACTGGGTTCAAGAGGGTCATTCACCCTAATCCCATTCCTCCGCTTTTAGTATTAGATTACGATTATCAAGCTTTCAAAAAGCTAAGAGATAAGTAATAAATATTGAAATACGTTCGAACAATTTAAGTTTGTTTGAACAACAGATTTTGTTTTTTATTTCACCTTCCTGTGCGTTTTTGATTAGATGAATGTCCAATAACAAAATATTATGCAACATTATTCCTATTCCTAGGCCAAAAAAAAAAGTCCAGTAACCCCAATATTTGAAAAAAAAATCAAATTAAGCGGATGCAGAAGTAGCCATAATTTGAATAAAAATCGATCAAACCCCTTCCCTCAGGTTTTTTTTAAACAAAATTTTGGAAATTGAGGGAAATTGATTTGTTTAATTTAACCNTGAAATACGTTCGAACAATTTAAGTTTGTTTGAACAACAGATTTTGTTTTTTATTTCACCTTCCTATGCGTTTTTGATTAGATGAATGTCCAATAACAAAATATTATGCAACATTATTCCTATTCCTAGGCCAAAAAAAAAGTCCAGTAACCGCAATATTTGAAAAAAAAATCAAATTAAGCGGATGCAGAAGTAGCCATAATTTGAATAAAAATCGATCAAACCCCTTCCCTCAGGTTTTTTTTTAACAAAATTTTGGAAATTGAGGGAAATTGATTTGTTTAATTTAACTTAAGCGAACGTAGCTAGTGAATATTTTTTTTATATAAATTAATTTTCGAAATTAAATTTCTATGATTACCATATAATAGAAAATCAGAGAGGCATTTCTTGTACTGGGCTCTTCAATTAGTATCACAACGCGTATAATGATTTGATTACACAGGTATTATGAAAACGGCATAGGACCTCAATAAAATTATCATCGCAACATAAAAATATCATGGCGAATTTTTACAGCGAAAGATGTCACGTTTAATTTGGCATGTTTTTTTTTATTGTTGATTTTCTACTAGTTATATGTGTGATACAATGTTTAGCATAAATTCAGCGAGCCTGCCTGTCGAACCTGCCAGAATATCAAATTAAATCCTTAGAAATCGAATGCCGATTCCTGCAAATTTAATTTTGATTTCTTCAAAATCCCAACTCCATACATGGAATAAGAAATAACCTTATTTGAAGATTCTACTGTATCTGCTTGAATACACCAATTTTTGTTTATTTCAAGATCAACAAATCTGAAAAGTGCTTTTCTGGCACGGCCGTAGTTCTCTCAATTAGACAGTAATCCATTTATTAAGACCAACTACAAGTGTACTTTGAATATAAGATTGTACAACTTGCGACTTTTACGTAGCTTTTATTTATGCACGTTGAAAACGAACACAAAGTTGTACGTGATTAGACACGAGTGAAGAAAATAAATACCAACATTTAAATATGACTGGCCGTGCGATTTGTTTTTTGACGTCCTGTTTCCACACATTCAACAGATTATACTGTTTTTCCCTTGTTACTTAAATGTCCACACTCCTCCCGTCCATTCGCACATCCCTTCCACCTATACCAGCATACTTCCAATCCATACCCGTGTGGGAGTTCTGTATCGTCAGGTGTGTAGATGTGAGGAGACTCGTAATCTCACAGAAGCTAAGCTAGGCTCTAATACCCAGGGTCAATAAGTATGAGTTAAAAACTCTCCTATGAGATAAGGAGACCCATGGTCCAGTGTAGAAATACACCGGCTACTGTACTTTTTGACTCATTTCCCACACCCGCATCCCTCCCGTTCCAGTCTGAATCCTTCTCGTCCATGCCCTAACCATCCTTTACATGCCTGCATCCAAAGTTTACAAAAAATATTGAAGTGGCTTGCTAACCCAAAATATATTGGGTTTGTTTGCCAATTTCAACCAAAACTTACTTGCATTGTATCCGTGGTTCACCCATAGAATACTGGAGGTTTATGCCTGAGTTCACCCGAAAATATTTGCATCAGTGACTAACTCAGCCCAAAAAAAATTGAAGTTGTAAGCCAACCAATCACACAAAATATTTTGCATGTCGCATGCCTAGTTTCATTATAGTACAGTGGTCCACAGGTTCTGAAGACCGCTGGAAGCTACTTTTGTCCCATGCTATTTGCTGGGGAAGGAGTGTTCTTAAAATTGTGCGGCGTATATCTTCTAAACAAAATTTTTTATGGTCAACCTCTTCACAGTCCCAGAAAGATCATTGAAAAGTAGCGTTTGACGTCAAAAAAATCAAGTCTTTACGATTACTAGGAAAGAAGTTATGATTTTTTGAAAGTTGAAAATTTAAGACATTGTTTTGAGACGATGATTTACTAAGAGATGGGCATGTTTCAAAAGAATATCCAAAAAATTCCGTATTTAAAACATTATAACTTCTGAAACATTGATGGTAGATTTGATTTTTTCAACTTTGTATCCTATTTTTCAATGGTCTTTCTGAAACTGAAGTGTTTCCCCAGAAAAAATTTTAACTAACTGCTTTCTCTACTTAAAAAAAAAAGAAGCTATCCTGCTTTCCCCAGCAAAGAGCAAGGGACAAAAGTAGCTTCCAGTGTTCTTAAAAACATGTGGATCCCTGTACAGTGAGGAATTTTTGGTAGGAGACAATGATACCCAAGTTCACCCACCCCACCCGTCCTAGACACCATAAACACCATAGTTCCCGTTTATGCTGTTTAGTTCGGGTGGGTTGGGTGAACTTATGTATCATTATCTCCTACTAAGATTTCCACACTCTATATTAAGATCATATGCCAAGTAATATATTGGGGTCGTATTTCGAATTTTTCCTATAAATTGTGGTACCGATCCATGCAGACGTAGTTGGTGTTTTTTGTTTTTTATAACACTCCTTTGCCATCGAACCTCAAATCAAAATATATTTAACCTATACACTAAACGTTACTGTTAGGCTTATAACCACCATGGT
Source organism: Holacanthella duospinosa (assembly GCA_002738285.1). Taxonomy (NCBI): domain Eukaryota; kingdom Metazoa; phylum Arthropoda; class Collembola; order Poduromorpha; family Neanuridae; genus Holacanthella; species Holacanthella duospinosa. Next base: position 11,131 of record NIPM01000421.1, on the reverse strand, counting down.
ACAGAGTCGGGCATATAAATAATTTATGAAAATAGGTCGATTTTCAGAAAACAGTTTACTGGTGTTCTCCATGACTCTGACTCTGACTCCCAGGGTTTTTGGGAGTCGGGAGTCATCTGATGGACTTCAAGGGTTTTGGGAGTCAGAGTCATGACTCTGGGAGTCGACTCCCACACTTGGGAGTCATGACGCTTTTGAAGCATGGACATATGGGACTATTTTTTTTACTTTTTTTTCTCACATACTTTAATCACTTAACGCAAGGTTCCTTGACAAAAAATAAACTTTCATCAGGCTACAACATATGTCGTAAATTTTTAAAAATTATAAAAAAATTTTGTGAATGTTGGTTGTCATCCAGACCCAAGGTATGGCAATGGAGCTGCAAACAAAATTTACATGCAAATATTATTTCGATAGTTATTTTTACAAAGAAATATTTTAAAAAAAGTTACAAATTGTTTATTTAACCTGATGAAAGTGATTAATTTAGTTTCTTGTTGTCAAGGAAACTTGACTAAACGTATAAAAAATTTTAGTTTCAGATTTTCCTACCCTATTTTTCATTTTTGTGTTATGTGACTAAGGCTGGTATTACCAATATCTGACTTTTGACTTTTGAACCAATTTTCGTGGTTAAAGTCAAGATTTCGAATTATCAATAGCGAAAATAATCCTGACTCAACTTAAACCTATCTTCGAGTTCAGGTTCATTTAGACTGTGGTTCACAAATCAACCTTCATATTACCAATTCACTTTGACCTAGAGTTTAAGGTTCATTGTTTTGTCTCTGGATCAAAATTCTGAACCACATCAAGGAGTAGGTTCAGAAGTCAAATTAGAGTTATTTACAACATTTTAAACGAGTTGGTTTAAAAATAAAATGGTTAATCAAGATAGGCTTGGCAGGTTATTCCAATTTGAAAGAAAACTTAGAAGAAGAGCCCTTATTCGGACAATTCCGATTTCAAGATTGAAAGATTGAGAGAATCTATTGGAAATCTACGACTCATTTCATTTTTAAATTTGTTTTCACATGCATAAAGAAACAGTTCTGTATGTAATGAGTTTAATTAGAAGTGAAATTACCTCATATTTAATAATGTCTAATAATTCAAGAATGATACACCAGCGAAATAAAAATAATTATTCATTTTCAAAGTCACAAACAAAGATCACGTGGTTTGATCCTTGATTTTGAGAACTCTGAACCCTGAACTCGAGTTCAGCTGAACTAGAACGCCAATTTCATTCGTTATTTGAAATTGAATTTGACTAAGAGTTCAAAGTGAACCAGGATCACGAGACCTTCGTTCGAAAGTCAAAAATCAAATATATTGGTAATTTGGGCCTAAGGAGTCGAGAGTCATGACTCTCACTCTGACTCTGAGTCGACTGCCAAAATTCAAGAAGTCAGAGTCATGACTCGCAGAGTCGACTCCTGACATTTAGAGTCAGTCATGACTCCCAGAGTCAATGACTCTGACTTCGGCCAAACTGGGAGTCATGGAGAACACAACAGTTTACGAAATTATGTAGATTTAGTTTCAATATGATATTACAACTATTTTATTTATTTGAACTAATTTGTTATTTATATTATTTTATCTATTTGAAGGTTCTTACAGGAAGTTTTGACTTTCCCATCCTCTTATTTGAAATTTTCAGAAATAAAATAATACCTTTTCCGTACTCTTGAGCAAATTTTGATAAAATTTATATTTGCATTTTTGAAAAAAATTATAATTAAATTTTTTTTAATAATTAGGTCACCAATCACCTATCCAACTATATATTAATATTTATAAACAATAATTTAGAGATTTTAATCGGAAATTATTAAAAATTGTTACCTTGGATCGATGATGATTAAAAGTAAAACCTGTTGTTCCTACTCAAATTTAATTCAAAAACTTTCTAAATTAACAAAATAGAAACAAATACAAATAAAAACACCTTATCTCTTCATTGATTGAAGTTATAATGAGATTTAGTGTTCTCCATGACTCCCAGTTTGGCCGGAGTCAGAGTCATTGACTCTGAGAATCATGACTCTGACTCTCTAAATGTTGGTAGTCGACTCTCGGAGTCATGACTCTGACTCCTTGAATTTTGGGAGTCGACTCTGAGTCAGAGTCAGAGACATGACTCTCGACTCCGGAGTTACATAATACAAAAATGGGAAATCGGGTCTGAAATTGAATTTTTTTTTTATACATTTAGTTTTCTTGTTTCTAAGTTTGCTAATTTTCTAAGTTTCATTGACACAAGAAACTAAAAAAGCCACTTTCATCAGGTTAAATAAACAATTTGTAACTTTTTTTAAATATTTCTTTGTAAAAATAACTATCGAAATAATATTTGCATGTAAATTTTGTTAAAAAATAGTCCCATATGCCCATGTGCGCATGCTTCAAAAGAGTCATGACTCCCAAGTCTAGGAGTCGACTCCCAGAGTCGTGACTCTGACTCCCAAAACCCTTGGAGTCAGAGTCATCAAATGACTCCCGACTTCCAAAAACCCTGGGAGTCAGAATCATGAGAGTCAGAGACAGAGTCAGAGTCATGACTCCGGAGTCAGAGTTATGGAGAACACTAATGAGATTTCAGTTATTAAAGTGGAATCCGTTGTGAAGGGGAATAGATTCAGGCGGGAAACCATATGTGTGGATTGAGCGGGTAGGCATGGGAGGGAGAATTCAGAATAACTCCATAAAAAGATAAACCTTATTCGATAAAAAAATTATTTGAGGCAGATAAGGCGGCAGTGTGAAAAAAAATTCAAAAAACACTAACTACTTCTGCATGGATCGGTATGCTAGGTTCACGCCAAAAATATTGGCCGTATTCCAATTCCACACAAAGTACAGAGTGAGTGAATAAGGGCTACCTAGAGATCCTCACTCCACCGGACCTTTATGTGTCACCCACCATAAATCGGCATCAGAAATTTATTTATTTCTTAACTAAATCTAGCAGCAACTACTTAATAGATCATTCGTTCAAAGTGACCACCGTCCATGTCTAGACAATGATTAATTCGTTCATAAAAACCACATCGGACATTTTGTAGCATTTGTGGGTTTTCATTTATGGTGGCTACAAAGGTTTCAATCCTATTCTTGAGCTGCNTGTAGCATTTGTGGGTTTTCATTTATGGTGGCTACAAAGGTTTCAATCCTATTCTTGAGCTGCTCTATGTTTACCGGGCGAGGTGAGTTGAAAACGATGCTTTACAAATAACCCCAAAAGATCTGGGTACCGATAGCTATATTTGATCAAAATCAGTCGAAGGATAGGCGGTACTCCCATTTAGTTAAAACAAGGACAACAAAATAAAAACAATAATTCTTTGATATTTTGTGTTTTCTAAAACTTTCGACTAAATGATTCTTTGGTTTAAATGTAACAACATGTGATGTTATAAAATAAACAAAATTCTGACGCCGATTTATGGTGGGTGACACAGAGAAAGGTCCGGTGGAGTGAGGATCTCTATGTAGCCCTTATTCACTCACTCTGTATATTGTGGACGTGTACAGTCATCATTCAAAATATATTAGGAATGTATGCCAAGTTCACCCAAATATATTAGGTTCGTATGTCAAGTTGACCCAAAATATACTTGCAATCGTTCTTTCAAAATTTATAGGAATCGATCAAATATTTGGCATGTATGCCACATTAAATCTGATATTCTATTTACTCAAAAATATTGAAATCATATGTCACATTCATCCTAAATAGTTGGGGTCGTATGCCAAGTTTACCAAAAAAATATTGGACAAAAATAAATACAACCTTGCTAGGATTCGAAGCTAGGACAAATAAACCGAAACTTCCACTCCATAACCACCAACCAACTGATCCGCGCTAGTATTTTATATTAAAAAATATATATACAGGGAGGGGCAGAAGTCTCTATACATGAAGGAAATGAGTTTGATGTGAGTTATAATGGAATAAGATAGGGGGTTTCCAACTCCCTAATTTTTTGTGCATATCTTTTTCAATTAAAACTTTCTCCATGTATAGAGACGTCTGCCCCACCCTGCATAATTTTATTTCACCTGGAAGAACTGAAACTCATTTTTCTAAAAAAAAATGAAATAACTCACTGTTATCTTAATTCCCAAATAACTTAAGTTAACAAAAATAATGCTTTATTTTAGAGGATCTTGGCCGGATATTGGAGATGCCAACCAATGTATTGAAATTATTTTTCAAGCAAACTAATTAGTGTTTTTCGTTTTCTATTTTCTCGGACAAATGAATCAGAAATTCTCAAGAATATCAAACGAGCGTCTGAGGAACAAACAAAGCTGATAGTTCAATATAAGTAAGTACATACCGTTTTTCGATATTTATTAAGTTTTTCAATTCAAAAAGTTGACTTTTATAAATCAGACGCAACAACAAAATTAAATTTTCTGTTTAACATCTTGCTGAAGCATTTCCTTATTTCCAATTGTAAGTAGTTAATTTATCTATTCTAATTCCATATTTATTCCAAATGAAAGCGCTCTTTAGTCGTGACTAGGGTCCCAATGACTCCCACTTTCTTCAGAGTCTGAGTCAGATGACTCAGAGTCATGACTCACTGACTCCCATTTCCACACAGAGTCAGAGTCATGCATTTTAATGACTCAGTGAACCTGACTCAGTGACTCTTATAGAATCACTCCTGAAGCTTGAGTCAGAGTCAGGTGACTCACAGTCATGACTCAGTGACTCAGATTCACAGAAATTTTATATTTTTCTTTTTACAGTAAAATGAGCATAATGCGTATTCAAAGCTCAAAATGAGTGATACAAAGACGCTAAGTTACCTGCTCTTTTCGGTTAAAGACTTAAATTTTTGAAATCTTTTATTTTTGATCCGATTTAAAATTAAATTACCTCACCTGCAATATTTACACTGATCCTTCGTGTCAACTTTATCAAAATAATCGATGACTGAACACATCGGAATGTTTTGAACTTTTGTTATTTTATTGACTTTGTTCAATTAACTCATTTTTTTACTGCCTAATTATCAAACCGTGCATTTCTAACTTAGCTTGAAATTTAAATTCAAAATTTCGAATGACTGAAAACTTTTGGGTTTCGATTTCGAATGGTTAATTAATGTTGAATTTCATTTAGCTTATAGTTTGTACCGAGACTTGAACTTCGATTTCATTTTCGACTGAAAAGTTGAATTAAATTTGGATTTGGATTCCAATCTTCTTCGAAAAACGGATTTCGAATTCGAGCACCTTAAAATTATGAATTTTAATTTTTTTTTAAGTATAAAACTTTGTCTATCTTAAGAAAACTCCGTTTTATTATACATGCTTGAAACTTATCTCCAGCTCTTTTAGTATATTTCAAGTTCGATGGCCTGAAATGTTATGGATTTCGATTTTGAGAAACTTAAAATGTTGGATTTAGATCTAAACTATTTAAAAATATGAATTATGGTTTAGATTTCGTGGTTCTTTACAATTATCTATTTCGATTTACATTTCTGTTTCAAATGGCTATTGTTTACTTCAATTGTGATTGTGAGTTGGAATTTCTGGAAGTGTTGAATTTAGATTTTTATTAAAATCTGGAGTTCGATTTCGATGTGTAGTGGTGTAAGTTACAAGTGTGCTTCAAACGGAGCACGAGGTGCGCAGCAGCAAACTCCCACTCNCGGAGCACGAGGTGCGCAGCAGCAAACTCCCACTCTCAGATTTGTTGTTGCGGGAGTTGAAAAGAATTTGGTAGTACAAAAAAACCAAGATGTAAGCAGTAACGCTTTGTTGCTTGGGAGTCATGACTCTTCCGAGTGAGTCACAACTCAGAGTCACTTTGGAAAGGCACAGAGTCACGAGTCAGGTGACTCAGAGTCACGACCCAGTGACTCCCATTTCTCTATTGAGTCACAGTCACCCAAAACCAGTGACTCCGAGAAATCGATGACTCAGAGTCAGAGTCACTGAGTCAGATTCATTCGCAACGCTAGTCGTGACTCGTTTGAATATATCAATTTTTTCAAACAGATCTCATTAAGTTTTTTTAAACATTTTTAGTAAAAAAGATTAGGGGTCGGCCGATATGGAAATTTTGACCGATACCGATATAGGCCGATATGAAACTTTTCTCAGCCGATACCGATATATCGGCGACCGATATAAAATCGCGGGATCTCTTGTTTTAAAAACAAGAGATCATTGTTAATTCATTGTAACATCATTCAAGTAAAAGTTTGTTATATAATTAACTGAAATCATGGCTACTTCTCGTTATAAAAGTTTATATTGGCAGTATTTTAAGAAAATTGAGGTCAAGGCAGGAGACGTAAGCCAAAATGCACACACCATAATCTACCAAAACTTAACTTTCAATACTAATTATTTTCAAAGCTTGACTGTGTAGTTAATTCAAAGTGTGGCATTTTGGAGAAATAATTTTCGTACTTAGAATAAAGTTAGTCAAAGACTTTAAATTTTGTTGAAAATTATTTTTAAATGTAAAAAAATGTACTATATATATCGGCAAATATATCGGTGAAAACAAGCCGATAACCGATATGCTGAAACCTTGCCGATATAGCCGATATGCCGATATGTATATCGGTATCGGCCGAGCCCTAAAAAAGATGACCGAAGAAAATCTGATATACAGTGTGTTTGTAAATGTGGTATAGGCTTTTGAAAATCAGTAGCTCGCGTAAATGACGACTGATTGTTGTTATCGATGCCTCATTTTAAACCTAGAAGCCTAGAAGGATTCTATGAATTTTGATAAGCATTCAGGTCAACTGTTACTAAGGCCAAATTCCTGTGAAAAGGCAAGAGGAAATTTTTATCATTAAGTTGGCATGGGAGATTTCTGCTCCATTTTTATAAACAACCCTTAGCAACAGAATTTATCAGGGTGATTTTAGGTTGTTTGTTGTCGCTTCTGTTTATAGGGTGGATACATTCCCATCTTTATAACATGCGGAAAGTTCAAAGAGACGGGACCTTTTCTGTACCTGAAGTTTGTTGATAAACAAATGCCAAACAACGGTTGGAGGTAATAACCATCAATTCACTCATTATAGAACAAAAGTTTTAAGATAATTTTACATTTCAAAATTTACCTTGGAAACCTGTGAATCAGAGGTTTGACGTTTGAGAGATTTTGCAGATAAGGTCCCGTATGTTTGAACTTTTCGCGTAATGTTATAGAGATGGGAATGTCTCCACCCTATACAGTGAAGCGACAACAAACAACCTAAAATCACCCTGGAATTTATAAACCCTATTTACTTCTTGCTTAATCAACCTAATCTAGAGGGTATCAGTAATAATTAATTCCTGTCCATCGCAAATAAAAAAATTATGATTATTGAATTAAAAATTAGCAACTTGATTTAATTGATTATGCCAAATGTCTCTTAACTGTTGCCTAATTACTAATTGTTAACGAGGTTGAGATGAGTGTAGTATGGAGAAAAGTTAAATGTTTTGGAAATTGACTTTAAAAGCTCGAACATATCTGGTTTCGATCAATTTAGCTACTACTTTTAATCGATAGTAAATCAAAATTCGCAACTTTTCACCGTGCCGAAAAAAATTTCATCGTGGCAAGTTTGAGTTATTCAATAAAATGTGTCTGTAAATTATACCATTAATTATTTTTTACTAATTCTTGTCGCATTGGATACCTGATCATGTAGTCTTGTACTGCTGAGCTAAAACTCAATCGAGAATACTTAATACCTGAATTTAGAAAAATTATTGAATTTAGAAGAACTGCTAAATCTAAAGGCTGTGAAACAAAAAGTAGAATAGCCGGTGTATTTCCACACTGGACTATGTGTCTCCTTATTTCACAGGAGTTTTAACTCATACCGACCGTCTTTTATTATGTAGACGAGTTCTCCTACGCAACTGCGAAAAATATAGCAGAACTGCGATTTTGACTTTTGAGTCGTATATACTCGAACAGTCGGGCTCAGTCGGAAAATATCCCGTCCAGGCCAGGATATCTCCGTAGTCGGAAAAAATCAGGTATAATGAATTCAGGATATTTATGATACATATCAATCAATTCGATATTTTGCTAGCTATCCTTATTATTTCTTGCAAAATTGCCATATATTTTAAACGTTTCCCCGATAAACACTTTAATGTAATTAGCAGTTAGCATACAGTGTGTATTGGTATTTATCCGCAGCATTTTTATTTCTTCCCATCGTTGCCCGGAATGATTTAAAGTTCCATATAAGCTCTTTAATTCTTAGGAATTAATGACTAAATATTATTATTTATCAATGCCCTGCGTGCTAATGTTCGAGGAGCAGTAAACAACGACATCAATTAATTCAATTTGTGTAGCCAAATTTTGTAAATTTATAGGGATATCTCAAATCCAGTTTTTTAATTTTCTGTTCCATAAAAGAAAGCATAGATTAAAGGAAGGATATTCCAAAGAAAAATAACTATGAATAATTTATATTTTGCTACTGATATTTACTATCTCTGGGAAAAACCCAGGCTTGGGCAGAAAATTATCGGTCTAAACTATTTTTGAACTTTTTTTGGCTAACATTTTACCCGGCCAGAGGCCGGGATTATTTAGGTCTTGGGCCTGGACTTTTCTCGACTGAGCCAGACTGTAGGAGATGAATGACGAGCACGTGGGATTTGTTATTAAAGGTCGGCAAATAGCGAAATTCAGGTGGCTTCCGTTGCTCATTCCAACTGACTCATGAGACTCGTTCCATTAATTTGAATTATGTGCAATTTATAATATAAAGTAAGGAAAATCGTGATATTCGGGATAACTTGGTGAGAAAATATTTTAAAACTTTAAACAACAAAATAGTTAAGAACGTAAGTTTTGCTGAAATTTAGTATTCTAAAATCAATTTCGCAAAATTAACAAACTATATTAACAGATTATTAGATCCAATCTAAAAATTATTGACTCCACTAAAACTACAAACTTTTCCGAACACCCATGAGCATAATAAAAATAAATGATTTAATTGACATAAGTAAAGTAAAATTTGACACAACTTCCTATAAACGGGCAATCTACTGTGGCAATAACTTCAAAATAAATCAATTCCACTTTACAGAATGTTGGTATAACTTTAATGTTTGACACACTACCAGCAATGAACGATTTGGATTAAGGAATAATTTTAAATTCAATGTGTACAAATATGAAATAATTGATTTAATACACATTTTTACCATATTAAAAAACTTTCTCATTCATCTTTATTTGTAGTTTGGAATATTTGGAAAAGTTTGGTTTTTTTTTTGATTTGATTGATTTATTTTCGTGTCAAGGTCATCATTTTACAATGTTAATTGATCAGACACGCCTGCAACAGGCCTACCTAATTAAATTAAGAATTAAAATTAAAGTGTTTTAATGTGGTACTCATCACAATTTTTGACATTGAGCTAACTTAAGTATATCATTACTCAATCATTTTTTGTTGTTGTTGTATAATAGGTATAGATTTAGGCGTAAATATCTTTCCTAGATTCTTTAACCCATTCTTTTACCTTTTCTTTAAATAATTTAAAGATTGTTGCTCTTTGCATTTGTTTACTTGTACAAATTTATTCCATAGTGATATAGCCCGTACATAGAACGCTTTAGATGAGAATTTTGTTCTTAGTGTAGGAACTACAAGCATCTTCTCGAATTTTGATTCTCTAGAGAATTTTCTATTTTCAAAGTATTTATTGAGTTCCTTAACATCTAAATAATTAATTATTTTAAACGTTTCAATTAATGTTGTATATTTGCTGTTATGTATTTAGTATTTTTATGCAAGCTTGAACCTAATGTTTTGTTACTATAATGTATTAATTTTACAAATATTTTTTGTTATATCAAATTTTTTAATTGTATTTCATATTTGTCTACGGTTTTTGCATCGAATATATCGATTTTTCTTAATTATTATTCCATTTTGCACATTTTGTGGAATAAATTGGACTTGAGCTGAGCGCAAGCCAGTGGGACTACGATTCTTGCCAACATTTAGTTCTAGCCAGTTCAAGTACTCGTCACGTTGCTTCGCTTTTACAAGACTTTACAAGTCAAAGTCGCAGTTTCGCTCAATTTTTCTGTTGCGCAGAAGAACTCGTCTACAAAATAATAGACGGTCGGTACATAAATGCAGTGAGTTTTTCGGTCGGAAACGCACACACTNTTACAAGTCAAAGTCGCAGTTTCGCTCAATTTTTCTGTTGCGCAGAAGAACTCGTCTACAAAATAATAGACGGTCTGTACATAAATGCAGTGAGTTTTTCGGTCGGAAACGCACACACTTGATTTACTTTACCCCCACCCATCCCAATCACCATGCATGGGCGTATGAATTTGCGTTGTTTTATTTAGTGTATGGCATATTTAATTTAAAATACCGCAAAATAACACATACAATGAATGTTGTGATGATAACTAATGTGTCATTTGTTCAAAATGCCCTCCGTCCATCATTAAACAATGATTAAATAAAAAAAATTTATCCTTCGGGAATTTTCCGATAACCTAAAAACAAAAACAGAACCCTACTAATTTTCACACTATAGCTATGGACATTCTCGAGGATAATTCCATACTCCAAAATGTCACCAAGTTAGCAATACTTTTAAAGTTTCCATTTGGATTTTAACATTTACTAACGACACCAAACTAGTGTTCTCCATGACTCTGACTCTGACTCCGGAGTCATGACTCTGACTCTGACTCCCAGGGTTTTTGGGAGTCGGGAGTGATTTGATGACTCTGACTCCAACGGTTTTGGGAGTCAGAGTCATGACTCTTTTGAAACATGCACACATGGGCATATGGCACTATTTTTTAACAAAATTTACATGCAAATATTATTTCGATAGTTATTTTTACAAAGAAATATTTAAAAAAAGTTANGAGTCATGACTCTTTTGAAACATGCACACATGGGCATATGGGACTATTTTTTAACAAAATTTACATGCAAATATTATTTCGATAGTTATTTTTACAAAGAAATATTTAAAAAAAGTTACGAATTGTTTATTTAACCTGACGAAAGTGGCTTTTTAGTTTCTTGTAGTAGTATGTAGGGGATGATTTTCGCTCCACCACCGCCCTTAAAGCCAC